>JANHGL010005012.1:9192-37776 GCA_024611195.1 Ceyx melanurus | reverse complement strand
AGTCATCCTGGAAATTCCTATTGGGACAGTCTTCACCCCACTAGCACAATTACTTTGTCATCTTGTTCTAACAGCAAGATAAACTCCTTTGCATGACTGTTGTCCATCAGATGAGTTCATATCACTGTAAGTGAGCTGTCATGACACCTGTACTCACAGACTGGAGAATCCTTAGCTGTTAACAGAACAGCATAGGTGGAAAGTTATTACTGTCTCAGGCTGTTTCTCACTTGGTTAAATAGATGAGACCCATAGCATTTTCTCATCAGAAGGGGAGTGCTTTCCAAAACTCTGCAATAGGAATAAAGCACAGACTTTAAGTAGGAACTGCTAGGAGCAAACATAATGAGGAGCCATGGGAAAAGTTCAGCCATGTGAAAAAGAGAAAAGTTTAAGATAAAATAATAAAAAAAAAAGTCTAAAATTGTTAAAATGTTGCTTTTGGCTAAATGGCCAATAAAGGTGGTCTTTTCCAACCTAAATGATTCTAGAATTCTACAACATGATGACAATTTTTTTTTTTTTCCAAGCAGTGCTGATTTAAAGCAATATAACTTTCTGACAATATATTTGTTTTAGTTAGACATGTACCAGACTTAAACTACAGGATTTAACATCTGATGAGAGCTGGGCCAGAGACCTCTAGGACTGCAGGAAAGGCAGAACTCATCATCAACACCCAAACCTCTCCCTCCTGTGAGGGAAGTGCAGGCTGAGGTACTGTGTGCTTCATTTCCATAGGTAGACATTTTGGACAGAAAATACTTCTCAGCTTTGAAACTTACACAACAGTAAGGATGAAAACATTATTTTCAGTAAAATGCTCCATGGAGAAGTTCAACTTCTCAAAACTACTTTTATTTTCACCAGTCCAAAATCTAAGCATATCTCCTTAAGTCACCAGAGCATGTGAAGTCAGTCTCACAATGAAAACTATGAGGATTTTGTTTTTTCTGATGAGAAATAGAAAACATTTCAGACAGAACCATCTTTTAAAATGTAAATAAGACAATT
Source organism: Ceyx melanurus (assembly GCA_024611195.1). Taxonomy (NCBI): domain Eukaryota; kingdom Metazoa; phylum Chordata; class Aves; order Coraciiformes; family Alcedinidae; genus Ceyx; species Ceyx melanurus. Next base: position 36,762 of record JANHGL010005012.1, on the reverse strand, counting down.
AGCTATAAACATTTTTTTTCTTTTTAAGAAGGTATTTTCTTCTTATAAACATTTTTTTTTTTTTAAGAATGTATTTTCTTCTTTTATGAGGCTAGTTTGTGCTCCAGCAAATAATATGAGTGTCACATTGTGTGCAAGGAGATTATTTCCTGCCTTGCTAAGATTAAAGTAGCCTTTAGACACACAGCATGAAAACATCTCTATTATCTAGTAAAGACATATAAGCCTATTGGCCAGAGATTTCTGCAAACTTCCCTTTCAGCAATTTCAGGGCTTGTAAATCCAAACCTAGAAATGAAAGACAGTCTGTTTGATTGTTCCCTTGATTAAATTATAAAAAGCAATACACTGTAGAGAACAGGTCTTTCTGGCATAGCTGTTCGTAGTTTTCTACCTGAAAGATTATGCTGGCTTTTGGTGGCTAGAGGAAGAGTCATTCTTAAAACACTCCTAAACACAGGCATTCCTAAAACATCCATCAAATTGTGACCTTTGAGGAATCATGACAGCAGAGAAGTGGATAAAGCAAGCCAACAGAAAGCAAGAAGCAGCCAGTGGCCACAGCTCACAAAAAGCTGAGCACTGTGAAGTGCTCATGGCATTGAATTGAAACATTTCACAACCAGAAAGATTTCTCCTGGGGAAACTCAAGGTAGTGGTCAGAAGAAAAAACTCTTCAAAAAGTATGGCCTAGGTTATTCCTGGAAATGATTATGCCAATTATGTTGTTTCCACATTCAACAGACTTAGTTTACTCATACAGAAACAGACTTTTATGAATTACAATCATTTTCCCCTCTGTTTTCGTGGGTGTCATTGTTTATTTGTTTTTACTAACTCTTTAAATTCTAAGGACAGGTATCTCAGCTGAACTATGACCTCTGTCCTTACATACTTTTCTATTCTCATAAACTTTTTTTTCATGTTTTTATCATGTTTGGAATAATTTCTATTCCTTCTCTACCAGTCTTCATTCCTCTTTTTCATCTAAACCCTTACACATCTGCCTGTTTTGTGTTTTGCCTTCTACATTTTTTCTTAACAGCCTGTTGCAGCCATCCATTCTCATAGCCAGCTTCTCTGAGGTTTTACCCATGTTCAGACCAAGGAAAGTCAAATATAATCTTAGGATTTGCTGCACAAATAGCTTCTGAAAACTTGCAATTTCTAATAACTTCGATAGGAAATTAGCTTGTTTAACAGCTGAGGATTTTTTATTATTACTGCTTTTAGAAAGATCCTTATCAGTGGAATCCTAAATACATGCCTCAAAGAGGGTAATCCTACAAAAGCTGAGCATTCTCAGCTCAGATATAATAAGCCATGGGAAAACAGCATCATTAAAAAGGTAGCTACTAAAAAGAAGCCAGGAATCTGAGAATGCTGTGTTAAAATTTGTCACCTACTCTGGTTTCCTTTTTGTGATTCCTAAAGCATGCAGCTCTCCAGGTGCTGCTTCTGTTTACAGTGTCTCACTTCATTCATTTCTTATCAAGTTCTTACAGTTCAAATGTCTCTGGGTGATTTTTTTTTTTGCAACCCTGTGCTCTTGTCTATCTTACCTGAGCTCTTTGTCTCTTCTTCTCTAAATACACAAATTTCAACAATATAAAAACTTCCTTGGCCTCAATAGCTTCTTTCTGGGAAGTGTTCACTTTATCCTTAACTAAGCAAGAGTACATTTAGCAGCTGCTTAAAACAAGTGGAAAGCACACACTGGAGCTTTCTGAGTGAGAAGTCCTTCCTCCTGCAAAACAGATACACAGAAAAAAATCAGGCTCCCTGAGGGAGCACCTTTTCACAGAAGCATTCACTTAGTATTGAGACATTCCCACAGCTTTCAAAGGCCAAGAATTGCTCATTCTTCCATATTTTTTTCCTAAACATAGAGAACAAACTTGGTTTAATAATGAGACCATTGTAACCTGTGTCCTGGCTTTGGTATGGATCTGTTTGTCTTGCCTCTGCTTCTTACATACCCTTTATCTTCTCATGGCATCCAAGCACCTTCCAAAAAAGAAGAGGTGAAGTCCCTGCTGAGCATTACAGAACCAACAGCACATCTTCAGTTTGGAGGCAAATACTCTGCAGAGTTCTGCAGTTTTAAGCTTAGTTAATTTACCATGCTCTATCACACACCTCCCATTTAGTGTGTTTATTTTAAAAAGTACAAATCATCAGGGCAGAACCCAGCTGCATTTTGTGTTTGGAGAAAGACTTTCAATATTTGCTAGTGAGATCACAACCCCCCCCCTTTTATGACAAGGACAGAAGTGTAGAATGTATATGTATAAAATATATTTCAGGATGTCTGATCACTTTTTTTACCTTCTCTTTGTTCTATCCTAAAATGAGAACTTCACAAACTAATTCAATCAGCCCAGAACCTGCAAAGGTTTTAATATATACTTAATTTTTAGTACTATGAGGAACTTCAGAGTTACTGAAGTAAATCACTGTCTGCAGTTATGCAAATGAAGAATACTTTGCAGGACCAGGGCCTAAATCTTCAATAATACATGGTTTTCTCCTTTAATGCTTTTATTCTTCCAAATTATTCTTTAATTCCTCTCTTTTTCAGCTCTCATCAGTACCATCAGACGACCAGTGTGGGACTGATTAGCACATGAAGAAGCATCATTAAAGTCTAACTTTATGTTCTGCATCTAATTTAATCCAAGAAGTGTCTTATAAACCTATGTTTAGCTTTTCATCAAGTCGATTTTTCACATTTTAGAGTTCAAAGGGTTTATTCCCCCCCCCCTCAGTACTCAATAAAAGGAAAAATTATTTCTGCAAAGTAAAGTAGATAATAGGGATCAACAGGGTTACTATTGTACCTTTTGGATCTTCTGGGGAATATAACAGTTCCACTGTGTGTAGATACAAGGTTTGCACTAAAATTCCCTCTCCAGTGTCAAGTGGGTATTAGAGGTTGAAATCATGTACACTGTTATTTTGTGCAGGTTATATGTGAGATGCTTAATGACAGTCAGATATTTCACTCTGGAGGTAACTGCTCTAAAGCAGTTGGAATGAGTGTGTATCTGTATGCTGGTCTTTGCTGTTTTGCAGGAATAATGTTATAGATGTTATATAGAAATGTACTTGAAGAGAGTTGTAAATTGATTTACATGATGAAAATTGGTTAGAGAGACAAGATCATAAGACAGATAGAGTTAAAGAAAGGCAGCACTCAGTAGCTGAAACTCCACATAAGAGACAGATTCTTGTTGCTGCACTGCTGATATTATTTGCTGACAACAGAGTCACTGTGTTAAAGAGCAGGGAGATCCAGAGTCATTCTATTGTCAGTGTATGCAACAGAAGGAAAGCAGGCAAAGGCAACCATCAAAGTCTTTTCAGATGAAATCAAAGGAAACAGGAAGAGAGTATCACCAAGTAAAAAAAAAATATGTATAACACTAGAGAGGAATCAGAAAAACAAGAGTATCTCTAGAACCTGGAGTGGACAGCAAGAGATAAGAACATGAGAGTCAAGACACCCTAGAATTTAGAACAAAGATTGGGAAGGTAAATGCAGGAATATTGAAAATTTTTTATAAAGGAGGGGGGAAAAAAAAACAGATTCAGAGAAACTGGAAAATGTGAGGATGGATCAGGGTACTCTGGAGAGGAGCAAACAACAGGGAGATCCAGAGTAAAAAGTACTGATTGAGTGTAAACAGGTTAATTAGTGGTCAGTGTGCTTATCCAGCCATGCCCTGCAGCTGATCACTGCAGCCTGTCCTTATGGAGCTCCTTTCTATTTTCCTGGGTGAGAAGACTCTGTTCTGGGTATGTGTGTGGAAATGGAAACCCAAGTGCACCTACAGTACCAGCACTGGAGAGAACAGAATGCACAAGTGGTCTGAATAAGGCAACTTGAAGACATCAAACTCATCATGCAAACAGAGATTGTTTCATAGTTTCTGGTGAAAATGGTTTAGCCACACCTCCATTTCATTTCCTGCCTTCCAGCTTCAGCAAAATTCCTTCACTCTAAACCTCTCTATGCATCTGAAATATAGAAACCTTGATGCCCATTATCCTTTGCACTTCCTTATGCCCACATTGTGATCTGAACCAGAAAATAAAAGAAAAACTTATTTCAAAAGAAAGGTCACTGTAGAAGAGCTCAAAGTGGTGGTGTGATATTGTTTGAAGTTGACTACTGAACTCACACATTCCCAGAGCTTCAGACACAGGGGTTATGTAGGATTTTTTAAAAAAAGAAACTCCACTGTTGAGAAGCTTTTTCTAGCTTTGATGACAACTCCTCTGAAATTGCTTATTTTTCAGATCAGTGGAGAGTGATACAGAAGGTCTTGGATCATTACAGAACATGAAGAACCTTACACATCTGAGCATATTGCAAGTGACAGCAGAACACAGAATGAGCCCCCAACAACACTGTTGGCAGATAGAGCTAAGAAAATAACATTCACTGGAATTTTCCTCACAGAAAAGATATGCTCTAACTTTTTTTATTGACCCAACACTGTAGTATGTTTAAAACAGTCAGGAGTATATTACATTAACCCTAGCACTTGATGCAGCAATATAGGGAAAAGATCATCCAAGGATTCATGATCAGGTCAATAATTGAGTCTTCACACAGATATATCCACCACCCATTTTAACAGCAGCACTTTTCCACCCAGCAGGAAGCTTCTGTAGGCTCAGGGGTCTGCAGTCCAAGGAAAAGATGGGAAACAGAAAAAAGTGCACATTGCAGCCCTGCCACACAAATACATGGATGCACAGCCACACCATAAGGAGGAAAATGGCCATTCTGAAGCCAGCTCAGAGGCAGCAGCCCCATGCACACTCTGCAGACTGGCTCCACAAGTCAGCTGAGCAGCAGCAAATTTGCCAGCTAAGGGTACACAGCAACAAACACAACAAACCTCATGAGATGACAAATTTTTGTCTTCTATTTTTTAAGGAGAGTCTCAGAAACTTGTCACCTACAAGTTTGACATTTTTAGCCACCAAAGAGATAAGAAATCCTCTTTGTCTTAAAGGCAATGCTTTAAATATTCTTCCTTTATTTTCATTACATTTGGCACACAATTTCTGACTGCAAAATTCGTGTGTCACTTAAGTCTCCATGCTAAGTAATTTTGTTCAGTGCCTGCCCAAAATGTTTTACTTGTGGGAGAAGGTGAACTGCCTCCCTGGAAGCCAGTGACCCCGAGATACCAATTAGGAGAGGAGCTGATTGACTTTCATTAATACTGACCCACTTCACACCCAAGTGAGTGCAGACAAGTTGCTACAGTCACATCAGCCACTAAAGTCTGTGTGGAATACCTTCCCAAAGCTTTAAGCAGATGTTTGTTTTTTCATTCTTGAAACATGAAGCTGGAAAACTCACCACAGGCTACATCTAAAATAGGGCCATCCATAGCACAGCAGCATTTTTTTTTCCAGCAGTGTGCACTTAGAGAAGAACATAGAGCAGAAAGCCTGCAAGAGGGAATTTGGTGGCACATCTGTGATTCCCTTATTTGTGCAAACACCCTGAAAGCTCCAGCCTTTGGCAGGCAGCTGTGAACAGAGCACCTATGAAATGAATATTGAATATTACATGAAATAGAAAAAAATAATTAAAAAATCCAAAAAGTTACATATATCTAAGGTACAAATCCCAGGATTTAGTGGAGTCATTCCTGGAAGAAGTGTTAAGACAGTTTAGTGCTATGAAAGATTTCCATTGACTATTTCAAAGAACAGGTCTGACCTCAAGTTGTCATCTTAAATTCTGGTTTCTTTTCAGAGCACCCATTCATTTTGCTCCTTTCCTCATGAATTCATTTCCACTCTAGAGGTTCAACTACCAGCTTGTGGAAGGGGCCATTTAGACCCCAGTATTGTTCCCGTGTAATCAAATAAGCAAGAAGTTTTTAGTAAAGTCTAGAGCACCCTCTGCAGCCTTTGGGTTTTCTCATCCAGGAAAAAGATGGTTGTTGACCCACTTAATCCACCATCACAAAGGGGAGGGAGACTTGTTTTTATGTTCTTTATACTTGTAATCTTGCCCTCCTCAAATTGCTTTCTGGGAAGATGATCAACAGAGAAAAGAGGACTGTGGCACCATGTGATTGATTACAGCTTTTCTCCCAAGTTGCTCTCCTCATCTATTTCATATGACATTTGCAAAAGCTAACATGATGTTAAATTCATCAGTTGCTAGAGAAAAAAAAAATAAAATCTAGCGATGAGAGATCAATTTGTTTCATCAAAAATAAGTCTATTTCTTCTCAGTCTATCTTGGGAAACATAATGAATACTTTAAAACACTTTCCAAAATATTTCTCAGGCATATTTCCTATGTTATATCACATGAGAAATATTTAATCCTGCTTTATTATCACTGGTACTGTTTCTGAGCTTTTATAAGTCTGGGGTTTTTTTCCAAAGCCTTCTTTTAACTGACTCCACAGACACCTGTACAGCACACACACATTCCCATTGACTGCACAAACCCATAGAAAATCTGGTCAAAACAACAATTTATGTTTACTTGGTTTAGGGCTGTGTTGCATCCTTAACAAAAGATAGCACACTTCAGAGCTGCTGCAGAGGCACCACAGGAGGGAATTGCACTGCAGGTTGGTGGTTATTTACTGTATTCATGGATGTGAGCTATCAGTAAATAACTATTCTGATGCTCAAGTCCAGTGAGCATCAATTGTGCTGGCTCATACACTGGCAGAAAACACAAAGTTAAAGAATTATCCTGTATCTGTCTTTTCCCAGAGCATACCTTGCACCCCTGCAGGGAAAGAGACAGCAAGCACACACTAGTTTTATTTTTCTAGTGTTCCTGGAAATCATGGAAGGAAGAAAGGAACAGTAAGCCCATGCAGCTTTCCTTCATGCCCAGCTCCTGGAGGATACCTGGGATAGAATGAGTCAGACACAGGTGAACTTCACTGAAGCCAGGCACAAAAACTGCCTAAAACCCCCATCTCCCCCCAAGTGCACAATCTCAGGACCACTGTAGAGAGAAATGGGTCAACATTCACAGTAAGACATCCCCTACTTTTGCAGTGAGCCAGGCAGAGCAAGAAAGTATTAATGTGAGCAGCAAGCGTGCATCTGAGTGCCCTTGAAAGACAGATACCAGCTTTCCATCTGTGAAATACTATCCCAGCTGCCAGAAAACCACTTTGTACTATTTTCCAACAGGTCAACAGTCTAGTTAGTCAATGGGACACAGTGGTTTTGTGTCCCAGTGAATGCCACATGAAAATACAGTGTAGGAACAGACACCCAGCCTAGTGCACAGCCCTTTTAACTCATCAGGAAAGGTCCTTATTAATTTAATTTCCTTTATTGCTAGTACTGAGAAGCTGTTCATTAACACAAAAATCTGGTAACATTTAGTTCCTGATAAATGGTTCAACAAAACAGGCTGTGTCATGTTGAAACACACTATTTCAGCTGAGTGCATCAAAGGAACATTGGCTCATAAGGACAAGAAGTGGCAAACACCAGCCAGGGCCGTGTTTGGCAGCAGGATGTACCAAAAAAGGCAAGCTGGCTAATATCAAGGTCTTGAGAGGTGGATGCATTTTGCCCCCTTTCCATTGTGAAGCACCTGCTAATTAACATTTCAATCCAGACCCCTCATTAGCCAGAGCCTCCCATGGGAGCAGGAAAACTGCAGATTCCAGGTAGAGCAGTCCAGACAGGAAAGAATGCTAGCTGGCAGATCAAAAAAAATCCATTTTTCAGCTAAAACCATGGAAAACATGCAGCCAAAAGAGATGTCTGAACAAGAGATGAAGTCCAAAGACAAAACTGTCAAAACCAGATGCCTACTCTCAGCCTTTAAAACCCACCTTGCATGTAACTTCATCCACACCTCTGTTTTTCCTCCCAAAACTTATTACTTTCCTTCCTCATGCTATTATTATTTGCTATCTTACCTATTTTTGGGGTCCCCTCACTCGTGCCTCTCTTTCTGTGCTGGTAACATGGAATGTTTTCTTAGGTTTTTCTCGTTTTCATTGGCAAGCATTCTTTTCTTTCCACTAGGTAGCTTCCTCTCAGTTTCCCTGCAGTCAGCCACACCTGCAGCTCTGCTCCAGAGCAGGAACACAGATGTGGATCTGTTACCAGGGGCTGCCAGCATCCACCTCTGAATGAATGATACACAGGCAGGCTCCCAGAGATTGCTGCAGCTAGATGAACTGACTGTCTGCCTAATAATGGAAGATACAGGAATAAACATGGCTCTGAGAAGCCCCTCATGGCATCTAGGCTTCAGGGACAGGTTCTCTCACCCACTCTGCAGCTACTTCTGGACAAGCACAGGCCAGCAAACATACAGTGAACACAGTAAGGCAGGCTGACTACAGGCTTTAGTCACATCAGTATAGCAGCTCACACCTATGCAGCAGCAGCCTGACCTCAACAAGTCAGGAAGGGCAGTTATTGGATACTACTCAAGATGGTCAGAGTGATGTCAAAACACAGGACTGTGTCTTGATGTCCTTCTTCAGGATGTCATTTTGTCCAAGATTTTTGAAACTGAACACAAAACTCTGTGACACTCCACATCTGAGAAAGCTCTAGGCTGAACATCTCACATATACCTTTGTGATTCACCCACTTCTAACAGAAAGTGGTTAAAAGGAACATGCTGTTACTTCATTTCCAGTAGGTACAAGCTCTATATTTATTTTTCTTTGTACAAAGGCAATAATTAAAAAAAAATAAATAAAAAAATAGATGAACATACACTTGATTCTTTTCCTGGATCCATGCCCAGAAATAAGAAATGGAAATACACACTAGCTCCAGTGATTTACAGGAAAAATATAAACCTACATTTTCCCTCTGCACAGCTTCCTGTGTCTCCACTACATTCAAAACTTTCAGGTGCAGGCTGTGACAAATTGGTCCTCCAAGACCACCATCCTGCAGTTAACAAAAATCAGAGTACAGCAGAACAAGGAGCACACTCCTGACTCCAAAGCTGGGGATGTCAAGGGAAAGATTCTCCTTGACTGCAGGGAGATTGGGTGAGCTTCTGGAAGATGCATGTAAAAATAAATGGCAAGGAAAAAAAAACTAGTCTCAATAATACTGAAAGAAAAAGAAATCTTGAAAAAGTATTATGCAGTACACTGAATATTGTTATTCTAATTGGAGACTGAAGAGCAAGTTGCAGGGCAACCATCAACTCCAACTTTCTCTTTCCTGAACTTATCCAATTTTCATCAAACTAAGATAAATGTGTTCCCAGAGTCCTTTAACAAAATGTTCCACGTGCCTGCTGCCCTTAGCATGAGGAATCAACTTTGTTTTGTCTCTAAGCCTTCTCCTACCAGCTTCATTTGATATCCACCAGTTCTTGAAGTGGAACACACAGTGAATAAACAATGTGAATATTCAACCCTCTGCATGCCACTTCTGATAGACTTACATTAGAGATTCTTCAGCTGTCTCTTTCCAAACTGGAGTCCCAGCTCACTTTATCATAGCCACCTACAAAAGATTTTTATGCCTTTGATCATCCTTGCAGTCCTTCTCAGAACTTTTCCAGCTCCACTACATTATTTTTTAAATACAGATATCAGAGATTCACATATTATCAAAGATGCAACCACTTATTTACACTAATGTAATTTTGTTCTCTAATCCTTTCCTTATAAGTCTCAACATTTGTCTTTTTGCCCACTAGTGAGTAAATTGACCTTTCCACAGAATTATCCCCTAAAGCACCAGGTTCTCCCAACAGAGATCCCACTTCCCAGTATGAGCTCAGCTCACTACTCACCTTTTATGAGAACTCAATTGTTTGTTCCCCACACTGATCACTTTATTATTAGCTACACTGAGTTTCATTTGACATTTTATTAACCAATCAGTCAGTCTTATGAGGTCTTTCTGCAGTCCTCCAGCCAGACATCATCCTTGTCACCCTTAGTGTGATAACAGTATCACCAGAAGCTTTTCTCCAAGTAATTTGTGAACACAACAGAAGTCCCAACACACATTCCTTCTGCTACTACTCCTTCTACTTTGACCTTGTTTTCCAACTTTTGGCTCATTATCTATCCATACCAGAGCTATCCTGTTTTCACAGCAGCTTAGCTTCCCTAAAATCCTCTAGTGAGGAACTGTTTTTCACAAAGGCTTCTGAAAAAGTAGACTATAGCACACAGGTCATCTTTGTCTACAAGTCTGTTTGCTCCTACAGAGAATGGTAAAGCATATGCAAAGCAGACATGCATTCTAACTCATCCCAAGTACACAACACCCAACTATCCACTAATTCTACTTTTTATTATAGCTTCTATGCTGTATCAAGTACTTACATCAGACTTACAGGCCTAGAATTCCCTAAACCATTCTGGAAAGCTCTTGAAGTTGGGCATCACATTTTTCACCTCCTGCTTCTCATGTACAAAGGCAGCTCTAACTCAGAGGTCACACAGCAAGCTTCTGTCCCTATGGAGCTTTTGGATGAGCACAACCTAGTCTTGGTGATTTGTTGCTGTTCATTTTGACAATCTGTACTATAACCTTCCACAGTCACTTTAGTTTTAGAAAGACTTTGTCAGATAGAAAGTACCAAAGAAAGTGTTCTCATCTAGAAATCTCCCCAGGTTATTCCATAGAGAACAATAATACAAAAAATTAATGAAATTTCCTTGCACTGGACTTAACAAGTTTAATTATTCATCTTATACTTCAATCATCTATTACTCCTACACATATTCTTTCAGGCTTCGTTGAAGTTGAAGAAACACATGTTCATTATTATAAAAGTTTGGATCCCTCTTGGTAGTTGATAGGATAAAAACAAAAATTTGAGTACCCCACTGAGCTTTATATATAACCTTACAGAGTAGGATTATTTTTTCTTTCTTCAAACATAAGTTCAGCTTCTTTACAGATTCTTACTTCTGATAATCTCTGTTTAAGGCAAAAGTAATTATCATTACTTCCTTCAATCTCTTCAAACAGGTGGAGTGTCCTTAAGTAGTCTTCATGCACACTTGGTGGCAACAAGCTCCTACATTTTTACACAATTACCCTTCTCCACATTAAGTACAGCTATAATACAATTTTTTTTAATTTTTTTTTTTGCTTCCCTTGCTCTAACAAGGATGCTGAACCAAAGTACATTATAGTCCTCATTACAGAATCTGTAGGATTCAGCATCTACACATCACCTGGCACAAAGCCAAGCATCCCCACACCCCTTGCTTGCTGGTCAATTGCACTGTGAAGCAGGCATCAAGGAGAAGTACCTCAACACTTGGTTTCTAGATTGCATCTAGTTACATTCACCCAACTAACAAGAGGGAAACAAAAGTCTCTCATTAATGTTGTTTTTCTTGTCTGTCACAGGCTGTTTTCCAAATGCCCTGTGCTGGCTGCTGTGTCCTTCACTAGAGTTTTCACCCCATATGAAATTCCTTTTCCTTGGAGGCATTAGCAGCCACAGCACATTTCTTCTTAGAAGCTGACTAGTTCCCCAGACAATTTATTGTGTTACTGATGCACGTCATGATCAACAATGTAATGATGGACATCTATTCACACTGTAAATAGAAACAAAGGTAACAGGACTCTATGGTAACAGTGGAGAGGCTGTTAACTGAAATGAAGGCTTTGGAGTAGAAGACATGACTATAATACCAGCCAAAGTGGATAAAAGTAAAGAGGACAGGAGAAAAGAATAAAGTGGGTGAAACTAATCTAGGACCATATTCATCCCATTGCCCTACTACTTAATATAGTGTCACTGTACTCACAATTCCAATCAGTGAAAGGACAATAACATTAGGCAAGAAATATCCAGGAATTCACATGAATAGTTCCTAATAAAGGTCAGAGAGAAACCACTGCCTATAGTCTATTTTGTTGTACAGAACAACAACAAAGCCACTGAGGCTTGGTGGTAGAAAAAAAAAACAAAAAACAATCCAGCAACACACCCCCACATACCAATGGGACACCAGCAAGCTTGAGTTTTAATTCAGCAGGGTTGCTCTCCATCACTGTTAAGACATTTTCAGCCTTTTGCTAAACCAAGGCATTAGCATAGACTCCAACAGGACTATTGCCATTCCATGTAGAATACACCTGCCAGGAATATGTAAAAAAAGACACCATAAGACTGTTTCATGCACTGTGTGATTGCCATAGCATTTCTAGTATGTTTGGTGCTGTGCTGTTGAACCTGCTGCCTGTTCTGCCACACGAGTGAGAGTGCAGCTTCCGTGGAAAAAAATCCTGCTTCAATTCAGTGGGAGTAGGATTGTATCTTGTAATACTTTTTAGCAAAACTACTGAAAAATATCATTATTAATATTCAATTATACAATGAAAAAAAGTTAACTTTCCTTTTCCTGGTGCACTGAAAGGTGCTGTATGAGCACTTCTTTTTGTACCTTGAAAGCAAGGTTTGCTTCCAAGAAGGCAATTTGCATTTAGGAAGGAACATAGAATCATAAAATGATAGAGGTTGGAAGGGACTGCTGGAGATCATTGAGTCCAACCCCCTGCTCTGGCAGCATCACCTGGACCAAGTCACCCAGAAGAGACTCCACAACCTCCCTGGGCAGCCCATCCCAGAGCTCTGTCTTCCCCACTGTGAAAAAGTTTTTCCTTGTGTTGACCCTAAACCTCTTGTGCTCCAACTTGCACCCATTGCCTCTCATCCTGTCATTGGATGACACTGAGAAGAGTCTGGCTCCATCCTCCCTACACTCACACTTAACTATTTATAGGCATTGATGAGGACACCCTCAGTCTCCTCCAGGCTAAAGAGCCCCAGCTCTCTCAGCCTCTCCCCATAAGGGAGCTGCTCCACTCCCTTCAGCACCTTGGTGGCCCTGCACTGGAATCTCTCCAGTAGTTCTCTGTCCTTCTTAAACCGGGGTGCCCAGAAGTGGACACAGTATTCCAGCTGGACAAGGCTCTGAGCAGCCTGGTCTAGTTGAGGGTGTCCCTGCTCACTGCAGGGGGGCTGCACTAGATGACCTTTGGAGGTCCCTTCTGCCCCTAAACATTCTATTCTAGGTGTGGCCTCACTAGTGCAGAGTAGAGGGGGAGAAGAACCTCCCTTGACCTGCTGACCACACTCTTCCTAATGGATCCCGGGATGCCATTGGCCTTCTTGGCTGCAAGGGCACATTGCTGTCCCATGGATAACTTATTGTCCACCAGGAATTTCTCCATCTCTCTCCACAAGGTAATAATTCTTCCTCCATAGTCTCTTGCACAGGAGCTTCAGAAAAAGTTAATTTACTTTTATAGAAGTCCATATTGATGACAAGTTTTGGTGCATTTTCTTTTACTGCTTTTTGAGCCCTGCTCTTCACCCACCAAATATCCAAGTATAAAAATCCCCAACTACATTAGTTAATGCTAAATTAACTACAGATTGCCTTACATTACAGGAAAAAAAAAAAATGAGGGAAAGGAACTCTCTCTGCAGGTAATCTTTAAACAATATTATTTAGATGCACCATGACTTTGATAATGCAAAACGTCCTCCATGAAAGGAGCTAACTTGTAAACAAAAAATACCTGACAAAGAAGTTACCAAGCTTAAGGCATGCTGAGATTCCCTCCTACCTTCACCAGAATCCGTGGTAGTTTTTCCAGCTCACTCTGAAGCTTTTATTTCATTCCATCAACATCCTTGCTAGCATGGCCATGAATAAAAGACTGTGTTATTACCATATAAAATGCCTGGTCCCAAGTCATAGCACATGCACTATTTCAGAACACGTTTACTTTAGTACCTGTAAGAATTGTTAGCACCCAACAAGTCTTGAATTATGCCAGCTTGGCTGACAAGGTTTAAGTCACTTTCCTGGAGAAGATGCAGTATAAATAAAAACATATCCTCCAACAATTACAATACCAAATTCAGGGTCATTTTGGAACATTTTCATTTATCTCTTTCAGATTATGCTTTTCAACTTTACTTACCAATAAAATCAGATTAGACTTAAGAGATCAAAGAGAGCCTCGTTGCTGGACAGATGCAGGGTAATTGGAAATGCCTTGACCCCATTAGGGATCTGCAGTCAGAATAGTACATAAAGAGCTATTACAGTTAATGGGTTAGTTCTAATTGCACCTTCTTTCCCCAAACACCACACTAAAAATATGCCCTGTAGAGACAGAATGTGCTGCTTGGTCATTCACAGAAGAGTCAGGCACTCAGGAAAACTTGGAGTGCTTATAGCAGGGACTAAAACACACAATTGTGATCTGTTAAAACTGAAATACTGCAAAGGAGGGAAGGGAGCACAAAGCAAAGGAGCTGACTCAGCTTCTTCCTCCAAACTTTTGCCTTCAAAGATTCCACAGATTTCTGGATGGACTCTGCTTCTATACAGACAGTTATCTCTTTGCTCCTGTAGAATATTAATTTGCAGAAACACTGCATTAAGAAAGTAACCTGTTCACAAGAAGGTTTGAAATGCCAGCATCCACATCCCTACCTGCACTCTTTTATTGACATCAATCACAAACCAGAGCATGAATTAACCAGTAACCACATGGGAAGTGAAAACCACTGGCCTTCCCATCATAGCAGCTGCCAAAGTTGCTCGAATCTTTCCCTAGATCATAAAGTACTGATCAGTAGCAGAAACAGGATTCCACAGGATGAACCACTGGGTTCCTCTTGAGGAGGACTCCTTTACTCTTACATTTCTCTTATTTCTGTTGTGACTTTTTCCTGGGCAGTTCTTTTAAGAGAACAAGAACACAGACCACATTTTAGACTGCTGTATCAGGCTACAACAACGTTCAGAAACCAGAGTACCATGATTCCAAACACTAGGTATTCCCAATTTTGAGGTAGAGACAAGATTTAGCCTTAAAAATACAGGTTGTTGGTGATACACTGGGCACTTAGCAGAGATCTCAGGTATTGTATATATTTTCTATGGCAACAAAGCAAGTTAAGCAGTTAATGATCCAGTGACTATCAAAAATATTTAGAAATGCACAAAATTTTCCTTCCATCAAGGTACACTTATTCACCTTTAAAGGATGCACACAAATTACTCAAATTAGTCAGTAGGGCTGAAAGGGAAGTAATGAACAAAAATACTCAGGACAGGGTAGTAAGACTTGGGGTTTGCCTCTAATCTTCTGCTTAAGTTAAAATACCACAGAACACAACTTTCCCTGGTGATGTTTGGGCATTCAGACTGCTCAAAGTCCTGATGTTTCAATACACAGCAACTTGATTTTTCCATCAACTTTCTTAAGCAATGAGAACAGCACATCTATCTCATACACCTCCTTATATATTTATTTTCAGCAGCAAAAAAAATGCCATATTTCCCTACAACTATATTTTTGTCCTTCAAGATAAAAACCTGTTGTAAACATCTAAAACCCAGAGGCAAAAAAAGATCCTGAATGTGAAATCTGGTAGCCAAGCTTGTGCCATGGACCCATCCATCTTCCATGATCAAGAGATACTTCCCAGCAGCTTCTCTGTGGGTGTCTGTGAGACAGCACAGGATAGTGACAAAACACACTATTCTTTTTCCTCAGGCTTGTTTCTGCCATGATTTAAAAAGCAGAAAGCAATCATGCTGTAGGAATCTTCATTAGAAGCAATCTGACATTTATGTCACATTTCAAATGCTACAGGGCTTTCCCCTCCCCCTACAATGAAAATAAGAATCCCAATGAAACTCTATAAAATGAATATAGAACTTTTTTTCCTCCCCATGGCAATTTTAGATTAGTAAATTGCCTTTAATGAAAAAAGTGTTTGAGCCATGCACATCTTCCTTTGAAGTTTAACCCCTACAAGCTGCCTGTATTCACTGGGAAGGCCCAGTGCTTGTGCTACCCAAGACACCCACACACTTCTCCTCCAGTCTGTGATACTCCACAGGTGTGTAAAGTCAGGTTGCTTTGCTTAACAGCTTTATTACAGGGCTTAGGAACCTTCCCTGGCCAAACTGTTTTACAAGAGAACTTTAGAAAATTAAACAAACACTTATATGTGTTAACTTTGCAGTATTAAGCTGATTCCAGGCTTAGGCTCAGCATTTACAGAAATTAAAGCTTAAAAAAATAGCAGTCTTCTGTTCACTTTATAACTCCAGAACCCGTTTCACTGATCAGAATCATTCTGCATTAAAAAAAACCAAAAAAAGATTATGCATTTATCCTGCCTATCTGGATACTCAGTTTTATGGCTGTGGGATTTCAAATGACTGAACATAAATCTTCCAAACCAGACAACACAGAAGCTGATGGGCCCCCATCACCATCAAGCATTTAGCAGCTCCACTTCCTCACTGAAGCATCAGAAGGGCACTGAAAGACAGCAGCTTATTGAGCAATGCATTTTCTTACACAGCATGGGAGGTTATTCTTAACAGGTAAAAAATTAAGCAGAACGAATATAATCAGCATCCTGTCTTTTCAAATAGGTGAAATGAGAATAGCTCTGGAAGACCAGAGCATAGCAAACATCATATAAAGTTATTAATTGAACTTCAGCACTAGGCAGCCACCTTGCCTAATGATCTGTTTCATACAAACAACAGTTCTTGTCAAGAATGTTCTATTTTGTTTATTGATTTAAATCATAAATGAGACAGAGAGGGAGATGATGGGAGCTCTGTGGATAATGTTTTGGCCTCTTGCTCCAGTTTCTCTCCCATCTCCTGCCTTAGAATTCAGAAGCTCACAGGAGTAGCTTGTGTTTTAGTTAAATATCAACTGTATTTTAGTCAAGACAAGGTTCTGGGAGCTTGACACAGGCAGCTGAAAAAGTTACCTCTTTTTTATTAATTTTCTGCTTGTATTTCCTGGGCAAGAGCCTTGCATATCAGACAGATGGGCTGATGACCTCCTCCATGGCTTTCACTAATGAGAAAGGTCCATGGGTTTAAATTATTTCCCAGCTGGTGCAAACACATTTAGTTAATAGGTCTCTTATTTAGAAAAGATTACATGCAAACAAAACAAACTCAGGTGTGCAGCTACACACATCATCCTACACATTTGTGGATGAAATCCCACAATAGTAACACCAAGGCTAAATTTGCCAGGAGTCTCCACATGTGGTGCTGAATCTTTCTTTCACCAGTAATTCATTCAGACCTTCCAAGGCTGTATTTTACTGCTGGTATTCAGGGGTTTAAATCAGTCCAGAGTAAGGCTTGTGGGTGGGGTGAAGGGATCAATACAAGCAAAATGTTGATCTTGTCTTCAGAGCTACCTGTAAAGGAAATGGGCTGTTGCTGGCCATGCAGTTATTTCACTGAGCTGAATAAATCCTCTGTGAGCTTCTGACTTAACAACCTTTCTCACCTTGCAGTTTCAAAGGAACTAATTTGGCACACCATAAAAATGTTAATTTTCCAGGTGTTTCCTTAGAGGGAAGACATGACTCTTCTCTTAATGAAGAAAAAAAAATAAATCTGAGGATCCAAATTGTGACCTTTCTTTATTTTCAAGCAAGCCAAGGGGAAGGGGGTGTCACAGCTAGGCAGGACAGCCAAAGTCACAGATGGGTGGCCTCCACTGTACTAAAACCCTAACACTCACACCAAGAAATAAATGATAGGAGCCTTATGAACTCAGGGAACAGTAACAAAGCTGAAGCACACCACCATTTTTCTTGTAGCTTCAAGGGTTACAGCAGATCCTTTGTAAATCTGGCATTACAACCTCAGTTGCTCTGTCACTGTTCACTCACAACAGGCTCAAGAAGCAGAGATCCATGGTGAGCTTTCCACACACAACCCTGTGTGAAAGCAAAACCCAATTTATGCCCTTGCTTCCCCCTCCTTGAAGCATGTGGCAGCTGCAGGCTGGCAGAAGTGAGCTGGCTGAGGACAGCCTGAGCCTCAGCCCTCTGTTCCATCTCCCTGGCTGCAAAAAACCACGTGCCTCAGTCCTTCAAAACAAACACAGGCTTCAAACAAACCTCTCTCAGGTGTTCTTTACTTGCCACAGTCTCCCATCTCACTAACATGCTTCACATCATATGCTTCCCAAGAGAGAAAGGCCTGCAGAAGTTGCCTGGATGCACTCAAAAACTGGAGATGGCACTTGCAGCAGCGTGTCCCTGGAGTGTAATTCAGTACAGCTCCTTTAGGTCCATGCCTTTTGCTTCAGAAAACAGCAAGCTGTGTCCAATCTCTACAGTTATTCCTTGTTTTTAAATAAATATTCCCTCCTTAAAAGGCTGGTCATTTCAAGGCTGATGTGGCAGGAGAAGCATGCACAAAAATGACATTAAAGACAGGAAATCATGCAGGAGGAAGGGAAAGATGCATAAAAGAGCATGAGAATCAGCTACTTCACTATGCTTCTGGAGAAACTGCCCCAGTAAGCACAACTCCATGTTACCTACTTATAACTTATCACATCCATGTCAGCATTGCCTCATTTATTATACATTTGAATACCCATATTTGTATCAGTCTGTGTTCCACACTATCAGCACTGGTGGCAAAACACAGGCTATGGTGTTTCTCCCCTGCATCAGCACCACCAATAGCCAGAAAAGGAAAACAAGTTCTGCTTCTGAAGCATACAGTATATATACCATTTATATACAGCAGAATAAAGGCAGCTGGAGTTCATTTTTATTACCTTTCAAGACAAAAAAACTGCAGACCTAACTTTATTATTCATCTGGAGGAGATAGCAGAGACATCGCTAAGGAAACATGATGAGAACACTGTGTGATGCTACCTTATCCAATTGGGTTTTTCCAGGAGGAAACAAAATGAAATGTACTTGAAAAAAAGCACAAGCACTTCAATTTGTGCAAAAAGCTTCAGAGACAGGGGACCCAGTCCCGTGCTCTCTGCTCAGCCAGACTGATCAGTGCTGCAGACATCATGGCAAATTTAACCTTCAAATAGCTGGAGTGGTCTCCAGGACATTCCTTTTCTGTTCTGCTTAGTTTCTAGACAGGGGACTCACTAACACAACATTTAATCTTAGTTTTAAATGCTTCAGATATAGATGTGAGCCACTCCCTCAGCACCTACAAAGAAAGCCTCTGGTTTTATGTATCACTGCCAAATAAGGATCCAAGAGACACTTAACAAATATTAATGTTAAAAAGTTTGCAAGTGATCAGGGTTTGGAGACCTGTTCCAGTGAGGCCATTTCAGAGATAACTACATTTTTAGGCTACATTAAGAAGAAATGGGTCAAAAAGTCATCCCCCTACATTCAAAAGAAATGCACAGTAGGTGGCTCACTCAAGAGAGATCCCAGGCCAGCTAATTCTGGAAACTCTTGACCCAAAAATCAGTCATCTTGCTTCCTCTCAAGGCCTTACAAAAGTGCTTGCAA
Organism: Ceyx melanurus; assembly: GCA_024611195.1. Classification (NCBI taxonomy): domain Eukaryota; kingdom Metazoa; phylum Chordata; class Aves; order Coraciiformes; family Alcedinidae; genus Ceyx; species Ceyx melanurus. The sequence continues at coordinate 17,421 of JANHGL010005012.1, read as the reverse complement.
TGTCTCTAGCTCACAGCTTTCCAAGCACTCTTAATTCTAGATGTTTGAAGACATCATTCTAGATGATGTCTTCAAACCCAGCCCTGCATTACTTCAACAGTGAAATAAATGCCTCCACAACTCTGAGGCACACACTCCACAGCTCATACCTGGTTTGAAGCATATAAAGGGCTAGGCCTTGTTTGGTTTGTTTGTTTTTTTTCTGCTGAGCTGAACAAACTGTAATCCCTCTCCAGAGGCTGGCTTGCTGGTAGTCATTATCAGCTTTTAGCACTGAGTCTCTTGAAGTCCCCAGGCAACTGCAGTCACATTAGCTTCATTTTGTAGATGGAGAGCAGAAGATGCTTACCTCAACATGAGCTGGGAGCCTGACTGAAACAGCCAAGGCACAACAAATATCCCTGGACACCTCCCCACATGCTGCTCCTTTCCATGACCACAACTTAATCCCTCTTCATTGCACAGCCGTGGAGGAAATAAAATGCCACAAGATATTTAAACCTTTACAGAGGTAAAGGACAAAGACCCCTGTGGCTTACTATGCAATAGTAATCAGTACTGCTTTCAGCAGTCCACTTGCAAGAAAACACTTCTACAGCTAATTTTCTGTTTCCAGTTTGCCTCTGCACTTAATAAATCACACAAACCCAGTTCATGCAAGGACAATCAGATGCTATCTATTTCACTGCTAATGATCACTGAGGAACAGAACACCATTTTCAGTAGGTACAAATGAAAGTGTTAGGCACTGTTTATGTTCACCTCACAATGAAGAACAGTTGCATATCTTTCCCTCAGAGGCAGACACCTGTATCCAAGAATGACAACAACAGCTATCAGCAGGTCCTCTGAATATTGTGATTTCCTGGAGCCAACTCAGCTGTCCCTCCAAGTCAGGAAGGGCATCACTGTTGGCAGGGGAGGTACACTGTTGTAAAATACTACAGAGGCAAGATTCAAATGCAGGTAGTAGGTCTGTCCCTGAATAAAAGTTTTCTGAGGTGAATAAGGTTTCTAAGTGAAGTCAACTACCTTGGGGCATTTGATTCAGCAATGTGCAACAGCAAGATAAAAGTAAGACTTTAAGAACATGTTGTTTTCCTGCTTCTGAAGTGTATTTGTGCATTCAGTTGGCAAAGGTAATAGCAGGTGCTTTTGGAAGGCTGCACTTTAATTCCTACTCATGGTTCAAATGCATTTCATAAAAATTTTATTTTTTTTTTTAATTAACAGTCCCAAAAGGCTTGATCATAGTACCATTGATGTCTGGGGAAATTTTGCCAATCATGTCATAAGAACAGATTAACTGGAGAGGGGAAGGTAGGAAGTTAGATGCCTGTAGATGTAGGAATGTTAGATGCCACCTTCCCATGCAACACTGCCCAAAGAAGCACATGCACTGCAACATGCAACAGCTCAGAATGACACAGTATCCCCTTTCCCTAAGAGGCTTCATCCATCAGTCAGTGGCAGGTAGCCTCAAAGCCATCCTCCATCTGCCTTCCCTAGTAAATTCATGGCTGTAATCTAAATGGAGTTAATCCCAAACTAGAAAATTCAAAGAAAAGTTAATGCACCCTCAGATATTCTCCTAGACAAGCTGTATGCAACCTTACCCTCTCATGGGACATAGGATGGACAAGACTTTCCCACAGAAAGGGTCATCTTCATGATAGAAAGCAAAAACTATGGTCCTTCCTCTACTGAAAGGAAACCAAGCCACAGAGATTAAGCAATGCATCCAGTCACAAAACAAGTCTATGGAAGATCATAGAGCTAAAACCATGATTATTTTATCCTTTCTAATACCTTAATTTAAAAGCATCTGAGCAGCAGTTTTCAAGTTGGGGGGGTGAGGGATAAATAAATAATTTTAAAATCCAATCTGATGTCTTTGTCAATTACAACCCATTATTTCTCTTTCTGGAGCTACCAGAGGTAAAACATTGCTTATAAGAATCTACACTGTCTGCATCCTTCCCAGGGTAAAAGGCTATGCACTTTCTTATTCAAACTATGAGAACGTTATCTATCTTCTCAGGATCCCAGAGACTGGGGGGAAATGCACAACCTGATGGAAATCTTCAGAAGCAAACACAACTGGTCCCAGTGGAAAGACAGCCCCTTCTTCTATCTGCATCTGTCAGGTTTGACTCAGGACAGAATTATGACCACAAAATAACATTTTAATAAACGTTTGCATGCTACCACTCCCCGAAGACCAGGCTGATAAAATTCTTCCTCAGAACTAATTATGCTTCAAGACAAGGCTACCCTCGGAGGATGGAGCAGTGAGAAACAGGGCACAGCCAGACTTCTTCAGCAAGGGCTGGGCTCCTCCTTGTGGATGTCTTGGGAAAAATTGCACTTTGCACCTATTCTCGTGAAAAGACAAAGGAAAACTGAAGTCAGGTGTCAACAGGCCTGGGATTTCCACTGCTTATGTTAGCTACAGTAAAAATATGTAAATATGTTAAAGTGTTTCCCCTTCTTCTTTTGCCCTTCTCCCTGATGGGATAAAGCAGGACAGATTAGCTGATTGCTCAGCAGGGAATTTTGCCCTGCTGTGGGGGTCAGGATCAGAGCAGTGGGAAGGAACAGCAGCTCTTTGGTATGAACATCTTGTGCTTTACAGACAGTGAGGTGGACAAGACCAGACATTGCCCTTTCAGGTGTACAGGTGAGAAAACCTGTGGGGACACATACCTGAAAGATATGAGTGAGGCACAACATCTTGGCATTCTGCATTCCATCCCACACATTTCAAGCTTTCAACTTCCATACTATATTTACAGGAATATATCTGCTTAATCCACAAACAATCCATCTCATTTTAATATTTTATCATTAATGAAGAGTATTCCCTGACTCCACTAGTGATTTCTGAAGTCTACCTCTCTAACAGAACATTTATGCACTCCAAAGAGATTTTATGTCCTCATCTCTGGAAACTGCCTTAGTAGGACCTGAAGAAAACCTCAGGGACAGACTTTTTAGGCTCAGCAGGATTCCTTTGGTACCACCTATGATGTTCACAAGAACCTCTGGCCAAAAGCACCCAGAACTCCATGACAAAAAGATCTCAGGGCATGCCCAGCCTCTCTAATCCCACCAGCTCAAACCTACCAGGAAATCCATATTACCTGCTTTCAGAACAAGTATAATAACATTTATTCTTTTTGGCACATACACTATATCACAATACACATCAGAGCTTTAATATCAGCCTGAAGAGCATGCTATTTGTGTGTGATTTGTTTACTTGTACAGAACCTAGACAGTGCTTTGCTCTAAAAATTATTGTGGAAAAACATACATAAATTAACCACAGAATGGGCAAAACTGCATCAGTACAGAAGGTCAGTAACTAAGCTTAGGGCTGTCAGAGATAACTGCAAATTCAAAAGCATATTCTTATTAAGGAAAAAAAAATATTAACAGACTTTGGTTTTTTTTAAGGATCTCTATCCAAAATTCAAGCCATTGCTCTAAGGAGAAGTAAGTATAGCAGCAATTCATTGGTGCAGAATGGCCTGTACTTAGACTACCTGAGAATGATTAATACAAGCTCTCTAAACAGTTCTTTAACTTCTGAGGTGCCTGTGCAATCTGCAATGATAACATACTTCTTCAGCCTACAGGCTCATGGAAATCTTCTACCCTGGCTAGATAACCTGAGTTTAAAAGATCATTTCATCTGCTGACTGCATCCAATAAATAAAAAGCTTGCAATAGGAAGATGAGATGAGGTGAGATGAGCCCTTCCAGCTGTGCAACGTTGCCATCTAGTGATCATCTCTAGCTGTTATGCACAAAAGGGTCTGTCTGGTTGTGCTTCAATCTCCTGATTTTATTCTGAATCACCAGGGAATCTCACACCTGCAACCCCATCCTGGCTGACAAGTCACTCAATCCAATTTGTAACTGTGTCAGAGAGATATTTTTACTGTGTATGCAGCATAAACATATCTTCAGGGCAAACTGATACTTACCAAATGTTGGCTCATAATCCACTGACCAAAACAGATTTTGTTTTCCCTACTTAAGGCTCTAAGTTAATGTTGACATCTAAAGAGAGGGATAATAAACAGAACTGCAAGTCAACAGTGGGGGTAATTTCCAGAAAAGAGAAACTTCTGAATGAACACAATTCCATATTCAGATTTGAAATCTCAAGCATTCACTCTTGGCCAAAAAGCAGTTTTCCACAAGTGGAATAATATGGATCTCCAAGACACTTAAAAGGGGAGGAGGAGAACAGTGGGCACAGTGAAAACAACCATCAAATGGGGAAAAACAACCAGGGAAAACCCTTTAAGGATGAAAAGGCAGCAGAACTCAATGTGGAGAGCTTTGAAACACCCAACAGTACCAGCACTGAGCAGTCTGAGAGGCAGCATTTGTGTGGCAGTGGCTCTATACCTGCAACACAAGATATTTTAAGAGGCAGTTGATGATTAAAATATAGATTTACTTATTTATTTATTTATTTATTAACAAAAACAAGAGAGAGAGTAATGTGGATGGTAAGGTTTTACTTTAAACCATTCAACATGGTTTAAAATATGCTGGAAGGAGTCAGAACTAGAAAGGCCAAATCATCAAAAGAATCAAATTATCAGGAAGTCCAAGTCATCAAAATGAAAAGACCCATAGAGAAAGGCAGCAAGTAAGCAGAGTAGTACAGTGATAGAGATAAAACAAGGAAAAGTTGTTTACCTAATATGTTATTCTTGACTATTTGACAAGGTAATTACTGTCAACATCTAGCACTTTCCTATGTCTTCCAGAAGGAAAGGTCTAATTTTTAATCCTTTTGGGGAAGTTCATCATACCAAAATGTCAAGAATAACTGAGTTTTTTTTTAAACAGTTGGCAGAAAATCAATTTATAGGGTCAGTTGTGTGCATACAACTCCTTCTGTACTGGATTCTAATTTGCTATCCTCTCTCTCCATAAGTTGGTATTTTGGATGCAGTGCTGCCTAAAATGCAACAAGAAAATAAGGACCAGAACCCAAGTCTGCCTCATCCCAGCTACACATCATCATCACTAGAGCACAAGCACACACTATTGGGATAGTACTTTAAAGCTAAAATACTGTGTTAGGCAGAAACATTGTCCCTTGCTTAAGTGTGATTAAAAAGAAATCAGTCACACTAAACTGTATTTTGTAGGGAGTTTCCTAGCACAGACCCACTCCATGAGCTCTTGCAGTATCAAGCACTACACGAGCCAGAGGCAAAACAAATTCACTTCTGTGCCTGCAGAGGGTTCAGCCATCATTTAATCCAAGGCAAGGGTTAACATGTACAGAGGGACAGTGCAGACACTTGGGGAATTTCAGTCAAGCAAAGATGCCCCTGTGTACCTTAGAAGCCTCCAGAGTTTAAACAGCAACTACACAAAGCTCCTTGGCTTTTAATTTAGGATTCAAGGACCTCAGTGTGTTCTAAATCAAACCTCAAGCACATAAATTTCAACTTGCACTTGACCTTGTCCCTACAGTCTGTCTGCATAATGAGCCTTGAGCTGCAAGGCTTGATCCTAACCTCTGTGGGACCACTAACACAGAAACTGCAGTCAAAAGTTTCATAGGATCATTCAGAGGGAGATGAAACTGGAACAACCCAGCAGCAGCAGGAAAACAAAACCATTCACCTGCAGAATGCATGAATCCACAGCCAAAGTCCACAAAACTATATGCCTCCAAATTGCTTCTCTTGCTCTAACAAGCCTGCTAAGGAGACAGATTGACAGAGAACCTCTGAGCCATCTCATCCTGGATCTGTGGTAGTGCTTTGCAGATTTTATGGCCATCCAACAATACTCTTTTCTTTCTGTAATTGGCTCTGCTCAATACTTCCCAATCATTTTTATTTTGTGTCTCTCCCGAGAGTTAAAAGGATTTAGACTTTAACTCAAGAGAGAAATTAAACCTCTAATTAGACCAGGTGTGTCTCTGATTGCATTCCCCAGGAAACCCAAGTAATTCCACTTTCATTTTACAAATTTATAAATCATTAGAATGCAAAATCTGTAAATAGGAGTTAATCAGCAGCTTAAAACTGTACAGAAACACCAGGAAAGAGTACATGCTTCCCATGATGCAAACATCCCACAGAGCATTAAATTCCCCATCAAAAGCTCAGTGGAATTAGTGAAAAGAGACCCATAGGGGTTTGGATCAAACTTGAGACCCTGCAGGCTGAACCAGATAGAGCTGCCCTGGCTGGATAGAAACAGCTGAGGAGCTGCAGATTAGTTTACTCAAGGAGTTAGATGAGCTTCCCAAGGCCCAGGTAGAGAGGTTTTGTCTAAAGGATGAGAGAGAGCATGACTAAAGCTGGACCTGTGGTGCTAAGTGCCTCAGAACAAGAAACAGTCTGCCTGAAGCTCAGAGAGAATTGAAGTGCAAAAGAAGAAACCATTTGCTTAAGGTGACACAGAAGAATCAGAATTACTATGCAAAACATCTGAATTCAGTTCTTGTGGGTTAGCTCCTAACCCTGAGCTCTGCCAGCTGCAATGGGACATTTCACACTCCACCAAGCCTCTCCCCTGGTGCAGGGAAAAACTGGGCTTCCTGAGATAACAGGCATCAAACTCACTGCTTGCAAGGAAGAAAAGGTTATCCTGACAGCTCTCCTGAGCAAACAGATCTGTGGATAAAGGTTACCCACATGCAAATCAAAAAGCCCTCAAAGAACAGAGCCACTCAGATCTCAAAGGCTATTTCTGTGCTGGATTGCTTGACAGGCCAAGAAAAACCACCTGTGGAAATCAACCAAGTGGCATTTCTGGTTTACCCATGCTAGGATGAAACCTACTCAACTGTTGGTCCATTGGTCAGCATCCACTGATTTTCCTCAATTACAGAATAAATGCTGGCATGCCAGGAATTTAAAATAATCCTTTGATGTATTTTTTTAAGCAGAGCAGCTGCCAGGGAAATCAGCAAAAGGATGGCCCATATTAAAGTTATTATATAAAAGGTTTAAAAGGGATACTGTCTTTGCCTTGTATTAGATGCACTAAGAGTTACACATAGAAAACAATTACATACAATATAAACTTCCAAACTGGAAGGACCTTTTCTAACCTTGGATCAGAGTGCATTTTTCCTAGGGCCTGTCTCTACTCAATTTTGCCATAAATTTCATCCCTGGACAAGGCAGTCATAACAGGTAGCAGGCACTGCAAAACATCAAAGCAATGAAACACTAAAAAAAGGTGACTTTGAGAATCACATGCACTTAAGGACAAAGCAAAGATGACATGTAATAACTACAGAGATAGAACTGAGTAAAATAAGACTTGGGTCCTAGTATTTTAAGTCAGATTTTGACATACAGAAGAAAGCAAATGCTGTTAAAAGCCAATTTTGAGAGTTACTTCATATTTTGCTATTAATGTGAACAACCAGGAAAAAACATCTCATTAAAGACAGATTCCACTTTTCAAGTCTTTAGTAGCCCTCAGCTCTTTTTCTGCTGTAGCTTTAGCTAGTGAAAACTGCATTTTCTCAAATTACCAAGTTCTTATTGAATGATACTCAACCCAGAGTCCAAGGCTGCAGCCATGATGCAGTTCTCAGATTTCTTTCTTAGAAAAGAATAATGACTGGAAATAGATGAAGGGTTGTTTATCTAGTTCAATTTTAAAAACTACTCAAAGCAGACTGTTTCATTACTATCCATCATCTTCTGTATTAGCCACTGAGATTACCTCAGATGAAGTATAGCCTCTTATCTGCCTTCCTGGTTTATTACTCAAGGGGGAGAACCTATTTACCTGAAAAATAATGATTTAACAAACAAAAAAAACCAACAAAAACCTTTTCACAAGATAAGAACAGGACACTGGTCTAGTTGTATTTAATGATTTTATCCCTCTCCAGATTAAAAATTAGGGTTCTGTAATTCAATTCTATCAAAACAGATATTGGGTGGGGGGGTTCTATAACACCACATAAGTCTTTGTATGATCATTTTATACATGAAAAACAGATTATTCACAAAAGGAGTTATCAAGGTATTTTATATTTATATAGATCAAGAAACCCCTTCAGAAATAAAAGTTTCTGTTGCCATGAGCATTAAGTCTCATACAGTATTAGATCTCAAGCAAAAGGAAAACAACAACAAAAAAAACAAACCAAACAATTTCTTTATCAGATCTGCAGTCAGGTGATAGTTTGGTCCTAAATTTCAGCCACAAAAATATTGT
>JANHGL010005011.1:126040-165932 GCA_024611195.1 Ceyx melanurus | reverse complement strand
ACATATTAATAAATATTAATATAATTAATATAATTTTTAATGATATGTTGTTATTTTAGCTCTTATTTTGTTAAAATCCATGAGAACTTTGGGCTTGTTCTCATTTGTTTTTTCCTCCCTACTTAAAGACCTGGACTGAAAGTTGAAAATTGAATCCTTCAAACATGTTCTTTTTCAAAGGTGGCTATTATGAACAAATTATTTTGGGAGAGAAAGAGAGAATGGATATTCATTATAGGGCCTTCAGAAGAAGAAGATGGTCCTCAAAAAACAATGTAGGTAATTGTTTCTTTCTTTCATGTACTGTCAGAAATCTCTTTAGTTGAGACATCCATATAACTTATTTAGAATAAATTCCTCATTTAGATCCCATTCCCTTCCTCCATTAAGTTCAGTACAATTTTCAGTTCCAGACTGACTCAGCAAGCACTTCTTGTGGGAAATATCTGTTACAAAATGAGATGCAAAGTCTAGAGTGGTCTTGGCAAAGTATTGCACATTCAAGTGTTCTAGTGGTGAGGAAACCTTTTCACTTCATATCAACCAAACAAAAATGTGGGAAACAGCTTTAGCACTGAAGTAACTCAGCTTCTTAATCCCTGAGTTTCATATCCTTTGAAGATATTTACCAAACAGCTTCTGTTATGCAATGTAACAAATGGTGGGAGCCTGGATTTGCACAGCAGAGTCAAGCTGTCTGGCAGCTTCATCAACTGTAAGCTAAAAATTCAATGGCTTTTTATTTGCCTGCTCTTTGATATCTCCTACATGTTGTATCTTTATTAGACTACCAACACATTGGTGACTTCCAATCACTGAGAAACAGGTTCAACACATCTGGAAACAGGATGATTCCCAGCTACATTCTCACTGTCCGATACCTTTCTTAGACTACAAGTGCTGTCTATCAGTGTTTGCTAGCCCTCCACTTGGCAAGAGGTATCTTGGATCAATTAATGCATGGTCAGCAGCCTCCCTTGTTTCTTGTTACTCCACCATTTGCAGATAAATAGCAAACCTCAGTGAACAAGGTCGGTCTTTCCCATGTGATAAGTGATGAACCTGTTTAGCAACCAGATCAGCATGATGTGACAACTTGTGATAAAATTTACCATTTCCTAAGCCAGGAAAATATTGTGCTCAGTTAAAAGAAAGCCTTAACTTTCCAAGTACTGCTTGGCCTTGGCCTACATCACATGCTTTAATGTACTCCAGTGATCACACAGGATTCTGGCAACATAAAAAATCTATATACCTGCAATAATGCCTATTTCTTAAGGACATTAAATAAGGTCAATTTCTATTATCACAGCTATTGCTTAAATTATGTTTCAAAAATAGTGACCCTTTAAAGTGATAATCAGCCATCTTGTTGGACTACAACACAGTTTTGTTTGTGAATGCATAATCTCCCCTTGAAGCCCTTAATTTAGGCTTTGAAAAGATGACTGATTCCTTAGGCAAGTACCCTGCCTCTGTTACCCACATTTTATTGTCTTTTGCTCCCCAAGTGAGACAAGGTGGAGGAAGGAGAGGGGATTAACTTTCTGTCTTGCTCTCCTGGTCTATTTTGAATCTTTTATATGAATTCCCAGTGGTGCTGGAAAACCTATAGAATAACTCCGTATTGTACAAACATTTGACTAACCCTCTCTGATTCCTGTAAGATTTAGCAACACAACATTTCAGAATGGCACACAGTGCACAAGCTGCTTACATGTATCATCAACCTGCTTGAAGATAGACAGCCTTATGCAGTAATAGACAGTATATAGAGAGAGGTTAATTTTGCTGCGACAGATCTTTTTTAAGATCATATAACAACATAAAATATATATTGTTATATAACATAACAAGCATATAACAATTCTATTTTCTTGATTTTAAAGGTAATCCAAACTCCAATAAATTCAAAGTATTATGTTATAGCATAGAATCCTACATATTTCCCACATATACCCACTCAGTAGTTTGAAAGAGAGTCATTGATTGAGGGAAAATTACATTGGCATTGAGGCAGTTTAAGACATTAACAATACCCCTGAATTTCAACTGAGAGTTTTAGAGGAAAAAATAGGCTCCTGAGAATTTAATAACTGTTTTTCAAAAGGCCTTAATGACTTAAGAGTCCAAGTCTCATTGACTTGCTATGAAAACTACGTTCTCACAGTTCCTGAACTTTTTTTTTTTTAAATTAAGACAAATGCTCCAAAATTACTAGGGCACTTTTGTGAAGTTTCTCTTCAATCACTGTTATGGAATACTGCACATAAATCAGATCAGGATTGGTTTACATATCTGCTTCTTTTTGATAAGAAAAAGAATTAACGTTTTCTTTTCACTACTATAAACATAATGTGTCAGGATAACTTAAAGTCTACAGGTTTTTATTCTCACAATCACTGTGGTCTAAGTGAACTACAAAGGAGAAAAATATTGTCAACAATTCAGTTCACAGAACCCCTAGAGTTACCCTATATGACATTTTAAACACAGCTTTAAAACATATAAATCTAGCTTTAATAAAAGAAAGATTATGGATGCTGTAGTATATGAGTTATTTAGGAAAAATATTCCAGCCAAGATAAACCAAAGACTACTGAAAATTATCCTCTTACTCTCCTTCTATCTGTTAAGTCAGCTTAGACCAAACACAGGGATTTCAGGCTTTGATCAAAGATTTGGGTTTTTTAAGTTATAAATTTTGCTTAAATATTAACAAAAGCCTATCTAGCCTTTCAAGCTGGATAACATAGAATGCATTGCAAACAATGAGGACTTCACACAGTAGTCCTGTGCTTCTGGGGTAGACTCACCAGTCCTTCAGCTGATCAACATCTAACATGGGAAAGGCCAGACTTCTCAGTCATGCTGAGACCAAAAATCTCAGCTGACCAAAATCTCAACAAGCTGTTAACAGGAAGCATCCATTTTGTCAGCAGTGTTAAAGTGGGAAAGCAAAATCCAACAGAATCAGACCTTTATAATATTGAAATTAGGTTACTTATTTGGAGCCAAATCCTATCCCTTTTGTGAATTTGGAATGACATCTTGTCCACATAACACAGAAATTTAGTGGACTTCCTGGGACACACACTTCTACCCAGTAGAGATAGGAATACCTGTACACAGCCAGAGAATGCCTGTACCTTGCTTTACCCATTTGGAAAATTAGTAACATCTACAGGACTGTTTTTATTAAAGTTTTGATAAAACTTAGAGATTGTGAGATGCAGAGATTCAAATAAACAACAGGTATTATACCACTTTCTCATTTCTGACTGCTGATTCCCAATAAGAGCAAGTAGATCAGAGCAAAATGGAGTGGAAAAGATGAGCCATACAAGGCCAAGCAAAGACAGGCTTTGAATCATAGATCTCTATGATTTCAGAGTTAGGTGTGGAGATAATTCCTTAAAACCAGAGTTTCCCAAGCTCCTTTTCCCTGCACTGCAATCCTAAAAATACACTCCTGACTTGTGTCTCTTGCCTCTAGCACAGTCACAACCCTGTGTCCTTGTAGATTCACCACTCTATGGCTTTTGGTGTCAGCATCTCCCCTGAAGCCTCGTGGTACAGGCAGTGAAAACACCTTCCTAAATAAGCAGGTAGCCCAGGGTAGCTCTGATACCAAGGTGAGGTTAGGTGAGCTCTGGATTTTCCTCTCTCCAGTAAGATACTTACGTGATCCCTTTCTGGGAACTGCGTAACAAGTGAATGGTTTTTTTCCAGACTGCAAAGGATGGCTTGGTTCTTGTATGCAATATTCCATGTGTTTTTACATATGTTTGTCTTTCATCTGAATGCCATGCTTTGCCATAGCTAGATAAACACAGACAGCATGTGCCCTGCCTGGTCCATACACTCAGCAAGGCAATGTTCTCAAGTGCAGGGCATAAAGTTCCTTCCAGCTTAAGAACAGATCTCTCTCTCTGACTGAAATGTCAGATACTATATTAAAAAGGTACCAGATTGTGATGATAATGAAGTGCTGCAGCTTGTCGCTATGTTACCAATTGCTCTGAACTGACATGTCAGAAGGAACAGCAAGGAAAATGCCCAGAATCCCTGTTTGGATCTCCTTCCCACGCCTACCACCAACCGAAGCATTTAAAATATTTACAGATATAGCCAGCGTGTTTCCTCATAAACAAAGCCTAAAATGATAAATAGATAAATATATTACCCCAGAGAGCCTGCTGTCTAAAATCATCCTCCTGCTTCTCCAGTTTGCCTCAGATCACATCCTGTACCCTCCAACAGAGAAAAGATTGATTCAGGAATGGGCACTTCTCTACCATTCTCTGTCCCTTAAAGAGGCCAAACTCCCCCTGACCGATGCAGTGTGTTTAGAAGTAGATTGAAACAGGAGGGGAGATGTTTGCCTGCTGACTGAAGTTGAAGTGAGTGCCATAGATGCTCTTTAAAGGGAGGGGAGACATTCTCTATCCTGCAGCCTGCTTATTCTACCTATTGCTGCCTTACTTATGCAGTGTTAGCGTCTCCATCCTGGGAAATGAGCCTCACTAGATAATAAAACTGGATGCAGCTGGTCTATAGGGGTGGCAGCAGAAGTGAGGAGGGTGATGCACAAGGGCACAGCCAAAAACATTGCTTTCATGCAGTACAGGGCAGTGCTCATAGAAAACCTAATCCCCTCCCCTCCCTTAGCAAACCTCCCTACTGTGCAAAGGGGAAAGCACTCGCAAACAAACCACTTCTCCTCTCCTGGCAATGTGTACACAAAGAGAACAAAACAGAGTCCTTATCACGATGCTAAGGCTGTACTGTGACTTGCCTGGTGATTTTGATATGAGGTGGGTCTTCATCACAGGGCATGTTTGCTAAGAAGAGATTGCATTTGGAAGGGCACTGGATCTGGCTGTCATTCTGTGCTTATAGACACCAATGTCATTTTTTAAACTGTCTACTCAGTCAAGCAAACAAACAGTTTGGAGTTGCTTGTTTCCTGCTCCACACTATGCAGAAATGGATTTCTTAGTTCCAGCAGTTGTGGCTGAATTTTTATTATGTAAAATGGTATGTTTTCCCAACATTATGAAAAAAAGATCCATTCTTTGGAAAGCCTACAGTATTTAAATTAGAAATAGGTTAATTTTGTTGTCTAAAAATCTACTGTATCATTATCTCTATTCATTAGTAAAATATTTTAAACTGTTTTAATGTGAAAGTAAATTTGTGCTAAAAGTACACAGCAGATACATTTTCAAGAGCCAAGAACATGATTATGGAAGTAATTCCATTGTTTGTGAAAATCACTCAAATAGCAGAGGCTGCTAGACATTCAATTTGAATAAAGGTTTTTTCAAGATAATGGGAAGCTAAGCATCAAAAAGTGAGTGTCTGGATTTGTGTAGTGTATAGCTACAAAAGCTCTAGGTACCAGATGAAATGGAGGAAACAATGTGGTATGAAGTATGCGCTCCTACTTGACAAGGAACTCGATAGGTAATTGAAAATAGAACATAATAGTAAAAAAAAAAAAAAAAAAAAAAAAGACAGAGCCAAAACAACTCAAACCCCACAACTCTAGGTATTTATAATTTTGTTTGAAAACAAATTGCTCAAAGCACAACTGAAGCTGTGTACACCTAGAAGAGTCCTACTCCTGTCACTGTCCTTATGGTGGTAAGGGCACATAGTGACAACTGCTGTACTGAGAAAGAGGAGAAAATGGGCATTTAAACAAATTTTGTATTAACTGTGCATGAAAGCATTGTGGTCTACCACACTTGATTTACTATATTTACCCTCATGCCACTTGCCGTCACTTCTCATAAGTCTTTCCATGCAACACAGAGGAAAATTGGCAGAACTTATGCAGCCAATACAAGGCCACACTAGCAGTGTGGTATTTGCTCCTGTTTCATCTTCATTTTCTGTTCCTCAGTTTTGTACCCACAATTGTGAATGGGTAGAATCTAGACTTATCTGAGACAAATATCTGATAAATTATCTTATTCTTTAGGCCCTGCTTAGCAACAGCTGTCAAACAGCATATATATGACTAAGATAATATTACATATAAAGAGAGAGACTGGCATGACTAACTCCAGTGGTCTACAAGTAGTTTCCAGCTGTACTGTAAAAGGCTGATTTTTAGTAGACCAGGACAGTGCTTCAGGTTTCAGTGTGTGTTTTCTCACAAGGTACAGTGAATATAGTTCAAAGAGGCTGTGGGATGTTCACTGTTTGAGCATTTCCAGATGTCTGCCAGGTATATTTTAGGCATGAGGTGCTATCATGATCCTGATGATTACCTGAGGTCCCTTTCAGCCCTATTTTCTATGACTTCATAATTCTGATGTGCCTTTTATTACACATTCTGCTGCCTATGAAAGAGGAAATGCTCCTGTACAGCTTCTTCAATAGTATTTGGTGGTATATGTTTATTTACAGCAAGGATCCTGGAGTGTAAGATGTCAGATGCATTGACTGAAATAGAAATAATTATTTTTTTTTCTCTTCCATTAATTCTATTCAGCCTTTTACTCCCATCCTTCACTCCCTGATTATCATAATTGGAGCAGAGAGTTCTGTTTTTCACTTTTCAGTAGAAAATTTTGTTGTTTCCCCTCCCCCTCTTGGGAATTCAGTGAACGAGCTTGACAACATCAGCTCGGTTGATTGAAATGTGCCTTTTAACTTTGTCTTAAAAGAAAACCCAGAGGAAAAAAATTAAAGAAAAACAACTCTAAATGAAAAGTGCAAGATACCTACTACTCCACAGCTCCTGTTCTGAATGGATCAACAAAGGCTGATAGAATAAAGCTAAGGTTTGCCTGCATCAGTGAGAATTGTAATGAATGAAAGTGTTCAGGGCTTCAGCCAGTTTGTTGTAATGAGAACTCTTCTGTGGTCAAGGCTCTTGGCTCTAGTTGGTTTTTATCAATTTACTGTCAGTGTGTGTTTTACAGATGAACCATTATTGACAGGAGGTAAGCAAGCATGTGCACACTGAGTTGGACACTGTGGACCCTCAGTAAATACTGAGATTATCCATAAGACCAAATGAAGCATTGTCTACATAAATTTTTTACAACAGCAAAATCTACTAAAACATGTCTGTCACATTCAAAGGCTCAGTAAAATATACTGCTATGTCTATAGGAGGTGATACCTTTATTTTCTCTGCTTTTCTGAGCCTGAGATGTCCTTTATGTTATTACAGTTCCTGGAGGCATTCTGAGTTACCAGCAAATGAGAAGAAGATTCATGAATGTATCTCCATTTATGCATTTCTCTTCATTCTGAGTTACAGAATGAGTTTTCTTGTTCATAATCAATAAATGCAATACTACAGTGGGAGATAAAGTATTTAAATAATTTTATTATATTACTTCATAAATGTCACAAATATCTCAGATACCAACGTATACTGTGTGATTTCATTTCACAAAACCAGTAGCATATAGGCATCTGTGAACATTTCCTACTGTGCCCAAGTTCTATACAGAGACTTTGTTCTTCTACAGTTCTCAGTAGTGCAGCTCTTCCTCTATGCATGAAAGAGAACATTTCTCTTCCTTGGTGTTTTAGCTGCTTGAGTGTTTTCTTGACTAGCTTGTTATTCCTACTAAGAGAAAGATTTCACTTGCATGGTTAACAAGTTTTTGTTCTCTGCTTTTGGAGTATCCAAAACATATGCCAGGGAGTAATGCTACAATGTGTTACAAAAAGATAAAATGGAGAGGTGATCAATCAGAACCAAAGATGACATGCATGAGAAAGTCCGGTCCTTTTAAGTTGCTGGTAATACACTCATATCTCCCTCTGGAGCTAGATCTTTTCTCACGGGTTTTCTGAAAATTAAAAACATGACACTTAGATGCAAATTATTTTGTGTTGGAGACAAGATGGTAATAAGGCCATTGAAATGGATTGCAGACAACCAGACCATGAGTGTGAAAAAGTTACTGCTTCAGAATGGAAATTAAGAGGTACTTTTTGTCTTGAGAGTACAGACAGGCAAACTGCAATGAACTGAGTTGTGATGCAGCAAATCCCTGAGGAAAACAGGCTGCCAAGGAGGGCAAATTGAGTGGCTTCAAGTGGATTCAGCCTCTTACTGCTGGGCCTGCATCCACATCCTACCCCACACTCAGTCATCTGCTGCAAAAGGAAAAATACCATCTCCAACATCTCCACTGCCAAGATCTTACAGACTTTACTTCTCTGAAAGTCCTTGATCTGCCTCTGATAGTCCAATGGTGGCTTTACAAATTAGAAATTCTGATAATATGGCTTTGCAATATCCCTAGTAGGTGTTAGGATCATTTCTGAGTATTTCATTACAGTGCATCTTTTTGAAACATGTCATCTAGAAAAGTTCCTTGGAGATTAAGTGATTTCCTGAGAAAGAAAGAAGTCCCTGAGAAGTTAGGCTGCAACTGACTTCCACAGAGTACTGAACCATTAGATTGCCATTTCTAATGAAATCATAAACAACTATCCAAAGAAAGTGGATAAAAAAATTATCTGAAGTGAAAATACTGCTAACAAATTTCTAGCCAGTTCTGCCTCTTAAAATAACAGAGCATTGGAACAGCATCACAACACATTAAGTACCTAAAAAGAATAGCAGGAAAAATAAAACAAATGTGATTACCTACTCTCCAGATTAATAAGCAAGTTTAAAATGCTGGCACAAAACACCTGGTCCCATGGTATCATCCTCACTACTTTCTCCTCCATACACACACCATTTCATACTTCAATATATTTCTGTATAGCTGTACAGTCATATAGAATCATACATGATCATCTTGAAGGAAAATAGTAACTAGGTGGCTTACATTCAATACTTACTAAATTATTATTATTTTGTTATAATAGACAATATTTAATTTTCAGGGTCTGTGATGATGGAAATGTACCCTTTAAATAAAAGAAAGATTGATCACGTTGTGCCTTGGGACAATTTTAAGCAGGATAATTTCAGCTTACTTAAATGGTTGTAGTGAAAGGATAACTTACATCATTTACAAAAGCAGACATTGTACACACAAGCTGGTGTGGTCATTTGCTGCATTATTTTGTAAAAATGTGATGAGCAGTAATCAAATATTATCAAAAGCTATACAAGTTGCATGTTTGTTTATTAAAAAAAAAAAAAAAAAGCCTATTTCAGATTCTAACAGAATCCTGGCAGAAACCTGGTTACAGACATTTAGGACCATAAAAACAAATTAGCAATTTGGAAGACAAGCTTAGATCAATAAATGTCAGATCATTAGGGTTTCTTGAAAAAAAAATGAGATGGAAGGAACAAGAGAGATGTGTCTTTTTATGGATTACAAAGGTGACAGTGATTATAAATAAGATTATTCTGAACCCTCTTTCTGCTCAGTGCCTTCCTGCCAAGGTGATTACTAGTATGGAATAGTAAGGAATTATACCTCCAAGTATTTCTAGAATGTTTGCTAGTATATATGTTTGTGTATATATGTGTGTGTATCTATTTGTGCAAATACTCACATACTTTAAATAAGATAATGCTGCAGAAAACTGCTGAATTAAAACTCCTAATTCCTGGGTTGTATTCACTGTGGTACTGTAGTGAGATGAGTGACCTTGAATTAAACTAATCAAACTCAGCTACTTCTCTATGTCTCAGTTTGCCCATTTGCAAAATGATGCCAATCATCCTGACTTTGTTCTGAAGTGTATTGACATCTTCTAATGCAAAATAGTTCATATTAATGAACTATTAATGGTCTGAAAATAGTTTACAGCTATTTCTTACTAGTATGAGTTAGTTAAAATAATAGCCAAGAGATTGATTTCAAAAGAAAAGCTTGTGTCAGTGACTGTTTTAATTCCTAGTCAGAATGCTGCTTTTCACTGCACTTATCTTTTCCTTCCATTGGCATTGTGTTACAATTTAGAAGTCTTATCAGGTCACAGCACTCACACAGAAAGCACAGGAAGGTTTCATTGCTCCAAAGAACTCAGGGATCTATAATGGGAGTTTTCAATGCACTCGTGTCAGATGCATTTGTACCCTTCAGCCTTGCTTTCTCCACAACACTTCCAATATTGCTGGCTTTCATGCTGTTAGTGTTTTCTCCTCTGAGGCTCAGAAACACAAGGAGGGAGAAGAAGAGAAACTCTCCCTCCAGATCTAAGAGTCTATTCACTGATTCCTTTTCACACTCCCACTCTGTTCATGTCTTGAACAGCTACCAGCCTGTCTGGCCTAACAATTTTCATGCTCATCAAAAGCTGTATTTCAGGATGGTTATTTGGTATCTTTTTAAATGTTGCCATACATCTCTCAAAGAAAAAAAGGAATCTGAATAATATCTGAGAGCCAACAGTTGTGCAGTCTGTACACAAAACCATTCTGAAATTCTATTAACAACCTAACAATAGAGTAACTTCTCTGTGTTGCAAGATATGAAAAGCAAATGGTGAGATGAGACCACGTGCATCAAATGGACCTCCTTTTCAATATTCCAATTCTCCAATAAATGAAGAGCTTTTTATTTCCAGAAATCAATCACACCTTGTAATCTAGGGGCTGAGGGGTTTAGGAATTTAGCAGGCGTACTTTGTAGATTAGTAGTCTCTCCACACTAATATTTTACCAGAGAATCAACAGAATGAGATATAGATTGGTTTTCTGCTAAAGACAAGACCAACAGTACCTAACAGTGCAGTTCTACATCACCTCTCTCTTTCTTCAGGCTGCATGCTCCCACATTTCTGATCCTACAACCTGATTCAGTGAATGAAAACAAATGGTTCAGGAAATTAAACCAAATGAAAACCAGCCTGGAAGAACAGCCTGATTTGTTTTTTTCTGGTTTAATTTTTGAACCAGAACAGAACCAAATGGATGGTCACACTACTGCAAAGGAGTGGGTGCAAACACCCGTCTGAGGTAAGGTGTAGGTGCCTCTTCAGCACCCATGCCATTTGTGACTATACAAGGAGTTTGTTTTCAGCATCCTGATCCATGACACCTCCATAGCATGACAGCTCTGCTTATAAAGCCAAACATTCAAATCTTGCTGCACCTCTCCCCCTGTAAACTGAATAAGCTACCAGGAAATGGCTCCTGGCCGCAGGCTCTTGAGTTCATGCCTTAGACTTTAATGTGTGCTGAAGAGCTTTGCTAGACTGCAGAGCTCATGACTCCAACCATGCAGGTTCCTCTTTCTGCCTCCACTTTAAGTGCAATGTTACATGGATTTGCAGGACCACAAAAGGAATAAAGAACATCACAGTCATTACTGTCAGCTGTGCAATGAAACCATTGCAATGGCATATTTCCTGTTGTGTCTAGTTTACTATCTTCCTTTGAAGAAACAAATTTCAACTACTAGGGAAGAATGTGCAGCAAAGGTCCTACTCAGGGTTTCTGGGTTTTAAGCTTTAACCCTTGCCAAAGAGTAAAGGAGGTGGAAACACTGAAGTAGAAAGAATGATTCATTGGAAAAAAAGTAAAATACTATTTATAAAAAATAGCAACAAAATACTCTAAATAAGAGTTATTCACATAAATAACTTATTTTTCTGCTATTTCTATGTGCCTTTTGCTTGAGGTGGAATAGGACTTTGAAAATAATTTAGATTGTCCTAAGCAATTCACATAATAAACGATATACTGTATGCAAAATACTTTTACTGAAAAATTAGGGAGTGCTAGTATTGAAGAGGTCTTTTCAACACTGCTTTTTCCTTTTGTGCAATTCTGCTTCTTCACAGTCATGTAAGTTTTCATTTCATGCTTACATACTGTTTATCTCAGCAGGAACCCTTCCCCCTATAAAGAAGTCTTAAGGCTCTCTGGAGAGTGTTTTTAAGCATTCCTGCCTGGGGTCCAGGCCATCAACTCAATAGACCATTCAAAATGAACTTATTTTATATGTTGTTGCACATCAACAGCCTTAACAGAACCATGTGGCACGACACAGCTGTGCTCCTCTGAGTGTTTTAGACAGAAGGAAAACAAAACTTTTGAAACACTGAAACAAGATTCTGAAAGGAAAAAAGTTACAGATCTGGTGAGATCTAAATAAGAGGACAGTGTCTAGTGAGGCTTCATTGACTCTGGGATATCCTAATGCAAACTTCTCTGATTGGTAATACAGCTCCAGCAGATGCACTTCATATAGTGCAACCTGCAACGCATTCAAGTGTATCTTTTCTGTCTATAGCTGATTCTTTTCCAAGGCTTCTCTGCTAGCATAGGTCTGTTGCTCTGGGATCACATCTCCTTATACCCCTGAGCAATGCCAGCACAAATTTGTAGTGTAGATTTGACTTCTGTGTAGCTCATCTGATATCAGGTCTTTTAGGGTCTAGTTCAGGAAGACATGAAGGGAGAACAGCTGAATTCCCTTTCTGCCTTTATAACTTTAAGATATGACTTATATGTGCTGTGAAAAATTCCCCAAGTACAGAGGCAGCTTTAACTATAGCTTTCCACTTTGATTCTTCCTTGTTTCTTACATTAAGCTTAGACTTCATTCTCCTCATGCTTCAGTAGATGTGAGCTGTAATAATTAGAGCTAGCTTTTGGAATGAGCTGCAAGGATAGTTGCCTGAGCACTCTGTTTATGGAGAGAGGACAGAAGACCATTGAAATACATTAGGCTGTGCCTGCTCTGAGAGGCTGGTGTCCTCTACATCTCTTCTCCCGGTCTCCCAGCCTCCCAGACATGGTGTGACCTCTTTTGGCCTGCATGTTGGAGTTTTCTATCCCTGGAAATTTGGCTGAAAGAAGAATAAGAGGAAGGGATGTGTAAACTAAAAAGTGTTCCTAGTTCCACAGTCACCATATGGAAATGTCAGAAAGGAGAAGGAGATCCATGAGTTACTTTCTCACTGTAACATAACACTAAGACTGCTTTTTGCCAGTAGTTACCTGAAGTTTTCTGTTCTTCTGCAGATAGCTGGTGTTTTCTGAAGTTTACACTGAAGAAAAATGATAAAAAGTGGAAGACATATATATAGCAATCCTCCTTCATGATGAAGTGTATTATATATTTAAGTATCTATCTGGTGCATTTAAGGAACAGGAAGAAGAAAATTATATATATTTTTTTTTTTTCAACCACTCTGCTAAACAAGTATCAGTAACCTTACAACAGTATTTGTTTACATGTGGGTTTCCACAGAAACTCATCCTCAGATATAAAGTGATTTTTAATGAAGCTTTTGAGCCTTATGTGCAGGACTCTTAACAGAAAGAAGGTAAGGGAAACTGTCCTGTCCTTAGGGTATTTAACAGGTGAACAGTGAACTGAACCAAAGATATGACATAATGTTACAAATTATCTAACATTTCTTCCAGCAATTTTATTCAGGCTCCAGGAAATATTTCCATTTACTATAATAAGGAAGTAGCTGGAGAGTTGAGGGTTAAATTTACATTGACAATTGGGTTAAGTTAAATCCTCAGTGAGAAAGGAATTGTTACTAAGGCAACAGGAGCATGGATTTGAAACCTGTTATTCAAGGCTATATCCTCATGCTCATTAACTATCACATTGTTTATTAATATTAATTCTAAAATGGATGTTGCCAGAACTTCTTCACTTTGACCTAAGTAGCAAGACATGAATTAATGTGTAAAGAACTACTAACTACTAGCAATATATTAAAGATGGCTCTCAAGAAGCACAGACCTTTGTATCTGAAGAACAACTTCTGTTTCCATGGAATAAAACATTAAAAACCTTTTTTAAACAGAATTCTGAAGGGAGCTCTGTCTGGAAAACACCAGGGCCTATCATGATGTCCTGAAACAAACATTATGAAACTAGCAAAAAGCCAGACCAAAATACACACTTAGGTACTAAGAACCAGTATTAAGAACTGTCATGTAGGATCAGACTGATGATCATTATCTGTTTTGGTATTTAAAAACATAAACCATATGAAGTGTTTTTAGGTGAAGCTGGAGCATTTGTGTCTCCCTGTTTTATGTGCTGTGATAAATAACAATACTATGTTCAGAAAATGTATGCTAATTGTGGCCTATGATAGTTTGCACAGGTCACAAACTTCATAATAAGGACCTGTAAGAACTAGCACACATTGTAAATCATATCATTTCACAAACTCTTCAGACAACTTTGTGTAGCCTCCTACAAGAATGTATAATCAAATACACAAAACAATTTATTCTTCAGCTTATTCATTCTTCTTCCATTCAGAAATCATACATCAACAGCAACAAATGTTTCAATCTGAAACAAAGCAAAACAAAATATTAAAAATGCTTCCTTGGAAGTGAAAACTTGATTCAGAATCATCAGAGCAGGTTATTTAATTTCATTTTGATTTTTACACCATGTTAAAATATGTATACTATTATATTAAGCTTACATGGCACTTAGGTTAACATAGTGTGTTATTTTAATAAAGTATATATATGATAGTGTGACTAACAATGTCTGTTCATGGAAAGCATGAGTTTGCCTTGCTGTTCCTTGAAATGCTACCAAAGAGAAGTTAGGATCACCAGCTCTTTAATACAATAACATTCTAAAATATAAGGCATAACATTAGACTCTTTGTAAATTTGGCCCTAAATGCCCAATACTTTTCATAATTTGGAATTAGGCCTTTAAGTCTATGACATTTACTCACCCACAGAGTTTAGAAACTATGCAGCCACAGTGCTCCCAAGCATAATGGAGACATACCTATCAGTCCATCTTAAAAAAAATTATGCTACTGAAGTGAAAGATCTCATTCTTCACATCTAAATGAGTCTGTAAAAGTGAGAACACTCAGTTACTGAAACAGAACTAAATCACTTGTTCTAAATGTCATATTGCAGACAAGTGTAGAACACAGTGTTGGTCTTATATTGATTAATCTGGAAAAAAAAAGGAATATTTTTGCTTGAGCTAGAGTCTCATATCCTACAACATCCTTGACTTCAGCAGTGTGAATTTGTATACTCCCTGTAACCACATTGGTCTAAAAAAAAAATAAAAAATCATTCAAGGGATTAAAAAAGTCATTGTAGGAAAAATTTTATACATAGTCTAAGTTCCAGACTTTGTTTCATTTTGTTAAATTCTTTTAAATATTTAATTCTGTAAGGGCAGCTATCACATAAGACATGACATACACTGGGCAGCTACAGAAGAGAGGTCAAGATCTAGGATGCTTTTGAAGATCCCATGGGAGAAAAATAAGGAATATTTATCAAAACATAAAATCTATGGGGGGAAAACAGTATCCAAGTTTTTCTATAATTAAGACTGTCACCTCAGAAAGGTATCTGAAATCTTTTGAATTGTAGTAGCATTTGAAACTTTAAATCCTCCTTGGGGTCCTTTAAAATACTTGGCCCAAACCCCAAAACCAGGAGAAGTTTTGAGATGCTGTGGAGCTGTAATTCCCCAGTAGCAGGACTCCGAGGCTCCCAGATACAGCAGGTGGGGCAGAGCTGCCAAAGAGCCTTCACAGAAGTTATGTTTCACAGATTTAGTTGAATGGGTAGTCTTGTTCAGTGAGGGAAAATTGGAAAGTGCCAGAACAAAATTTCTTGGCAACTTGGTAGTTGAACTCTGATTGTATGACAGTCATCGAAGAAAGACAGAAAGTGATAACCAAATAACTGTAATCAAGTAAGTGAGATTTCTCAATTCTGTGTGATGTGTGCAAGTTTTTCATTTCCACTGAAGACTGAAAAGAAATATAGACACAGCTCAGCAGAAAGCATCTCTTTCAATTTTCTTGCACCAGAGATTAGTTGAATATTTAGAGTCACAGTCTTGCAAAGACATGACTTCTGTGACTCATTCCATGACGTGCAAACCTGGAAGTCTTTCCAAGACAAGAGTTTTTTATTTTACATTCCTACTGTAAAGAGAGCAGGTATAAAAATATTCTGACCCTACCATTGATCTCTACATTAATTCAGATTATTTTAATAAACTGAAGAAATTATGTTTAAGAAAATAAAATCACACAGTACAAGGTGGGGTTTTTTTGGTTTGTTTTTGTGATTTTGATCTTCTTTTCATAAAAAGCAGAACAACCAACCTTAGGATACGAAGAGGAGATCTAATTAAAATCTGAACAGATAATATAATTATTTTTTGAAGAACTGCTTGGTAAAGTTCAACACCATAATTAGATTATTTCACCAAGTTTAATGAAGTGGGTTAGTTAAACTAATGTCTTTCTGTCTCTTACATCATACAGTGAGAATCTGGAGTAACTTCTGAAAGAGAAAAAGTGTTTGAAAGTTAATTTGTAATAAATATTACCTAACTGTGACATAAAAAGATTGAAAGAGGATGATAATTTAATTTTATGTTTAATAATTTGAAAATAGTTCTTACTTGTGAAGAAAGCACCACCTACTGATCATCACTCCGAAATTCCAGTATGATGATTCATTTACATGGGCTTTACATATATATATATATATACACACATCACAACCTTCATGCTAGAAGCTTTAGATGACTCTTGAACATATATGAAAGGATTACATATCTTCAGCTACCAGCTAGTATTGCTCTGATGTTTTGTTGTTATTCACACTCAGCAACACCTTAACAGCAGAAAGTGTGCTTAAATACTTGAAAAATGATGGTGATACCAGTAAGCCACCGTCATCACTAAAATGATGGTGCATGCTTTCCTCATACAGTTATCTGCTACAGATGTCTGATTCTTGCTGCAGAAATAATCTTCATGTGAAGACCTAATATAAGCAGGGGAGAGTGTTTTTCAAGTAGGACCTTCTTTTCATTTGCCCTATGACAGAGGGGACAAGGACTGTCCTTTCCAGTTCCAACACAGATTTTTGCCAAATTAAAGTAATATTAATTGCCTTTTAAATGCACATCTTTTCTGCACTAAAGAGAATAGTGAATTCTTGAGTTCACCTCCAAAGCTTATTTTGAGCTTTCTTCTCTGTGAGAGAGATATGATCCTTTATTATCTCTTTATGATCACATAAAGGAGTATTTACTGGAGAAAGCAACACTCATCCAATGCCATAAACACTCTCCTCACTCACACCACCCAGAAGATGTATCTATATTTAAATCTCAGGTCATTACTCAAGTGTTCTGCTAGACACATTCTAATTACATTCTTTTAATTATACATGTCTTCTATTTATAGATGCTCTGAAAGCACTGACTTTTCTTCCACAAAGGTTGCTCAGCAAGTTCTTTATTTTCTTTCTCTCAGGTATAAGTGATAGCACACTAGCTAGTTAGAACAAAGCAGTGCTCCAGAAGCAATGGGGTGGGCTGCCCAGAAGGTGTGGGGATGGCACTTGGCACTAAGTGTGGTGGTCCCTCAGGACCTAGTGGGGAAGAGATCTGGCTGACCTGGCAACCAGGCTGTGGCAGTGACCAGAACAGCTGCAGCCTTACTTTGGACAGAATCAAAGTGCACTTGTGCAACCTTAGACCTAAGCCATGGACTAAATGCCCAGTGACGTTTCTCCCAGCTCTGTCTCGCAGCCTGGAAGCAGCAGTAGAGACTGTAGAGCCTGCTGGTGCACTCAGGGTCTTAACAGCAGCAAGCAAATTTAGCTATAAAAAACTTTTTTTTTTTCTTTTCTCGTTTTCCTGCACATTTGGTAGGACTTGAATTCTTAAAAAGCTCTAGTGCTGTTCTGAAAAGCAATTTCAGACAATTGGTGTGCTGGTGATTGCTGTCATCCTATGGGTGACGAGACTATTTTCCAAGTGTCTCAAAGCTGATGTGATTGTGATGATTGTCTCTAAAACAGAATGTGAGGAGCTGAACCAGGAGCTCCCACAGCTCCACACACAGCTACAGCTTGAAATGAACAGCTAAGTCTCTTTGGCTAGCACTCATGTGCAAGTCTGGCACAGAGAGAAATTCATTACAAGTCCATTATCTGCTCATGCATTTATGACTCTCTGTGAACCACAGGAGAATTAAGGTCTTTCTCATACTACTGCCCTTGTCAGCCCATACTAAAGCCCAGCAGATAAAGCTGAAAGGTATTATGGCTCAATAATTTCTTGCTTGCCTTAGTCTTCAGTGTTCTGGAACTCCGTGTCCCAGGGGCATGTGATCGTGGGAACATCTCAGTTGGCTGCGGATGGGGATAGTTCTTTAGAGAATATTTCTAGATCTTGTAGCTTCAGGGTAAAAAGTTAAAACCATGACTTAAGATACTCCATTATGCTGCCTAATTACAGAATTAACAGTCTTTTTGGTTTGAGGATTTTGTCTCTTCACACAGTTAAACTTTCACTGGACAGTTTGTCTACAGGGTAGATGGTTATTTAATGACTTTTGGATGCAAGGCTTAGTAAGACTAAAAATTCAGTTTCCTCCATAAAAAGGAAGAAGAAATGAATGACTGAGTAAATCCATAAAGCATAGTAAAATCATAGGGTAGGATAATTTCAGTGGGAAGTGAATTCAGAAAGTCTCTAATCCAACCTCTGCTTCCAAGCAGCAGCTCTGAGTTTAGACCAGGTTGCCTGGGGCTTTATGCAGCTGAGTCTTGAAAACATCTAAAGATGGAGAAGGCATAGTCTCTCTGGACAGCCTGCTTTGCTTCCTGATTGATTCCTGATTAATTCATGGTGAAACAGTTGAAAGTTAAGTGAGTCCAAGTTAAAACAAGAGTTGCCTCTACATATATATTTATATAATATCCATCTGGATATGTTCCTTTATAACCTGCCCTGGATGTTCCTGTGCTGGCAGGGGTGTTGGACTCAGTGATCTCCAGAGGTCCCTTCCAACACGTACCATTCTATGAATATGTATCTGCATAATATGTAATTCTGGTTCCTTATTTTATATTGTTCTATACATTTTACATGTATAATGCATTCTGTATGTATTGTTTATTAAAATGGTACTTGTCTCTATGATAAGACAAAAGAATTCCTGGAAAATTACAGCTCCTTAGAAACTGTTCAGTCACATCACTGATTATATAAAACAGAATTTACATTAAACATAAACAGAAATTTTAATATATGGTTTTCTGGCTCCATCTGGTGTTTATTTTACTGAATTTCTTTCTCTCCACTTTTCAGCTGGTTTTGAGAAAATTAGGATTATTAAAAGGCAATTAAATGGATGAATCCCGAGGGCTTACGTTCAAAGCTGTATATTAGCTAATGTGAAGGTACAAGAATAATATATATAAATAAATAAATAAATAAATCTGTGTTTATATCCTGTGACTTAAATAATTTTCAGATGTAAGTGCTTCTATAATCACAAAATTACTATTTTCCCTCATTATATCAACTGCTAAAATACTATTGCTCTCTGATAACCTTGCTTACATCCTCAGCATGGCTTAATCATCAATACCACTACTTTATTCACATTAACTCTCAAGCATTTGAAACATAATTATCACAAATATTTGCATCAAATCATTTATTGTTGCTACTTTCAGGTCAGATTATAACATATTTATTGGCTGTACAGAAAAAGGAAGTTGGAAGGCAGAGTGAGAAGATGATCACTTTACTGCTCACCAGGTCAAATGTTTGTGGGGAAAGTACCTATGCAGTCTGTGACACAAATCGCTTTTAATATCATAGAATCCTAGAACAGCCCAGTTTGGAAGGGTCCTCAAAAGATAATTTGCTCCAATATTTTGTGGGAAAGGGAGCCTAGATGAGATTATCTAGTACCCTGTCCAATTCCATCTTGAAAACCTGGTGATGGAGATGCTACCATGTCCCTGGGAAGGTTTTTCTGATGATTGGTTGTTGTTACTGTAAAAACTTCCTTACTTATATTGAGATGAAACTTCTCCTGGTGCAACTTGTACCCATTGTCTCCTTCTCTTCCATTTGGCTCCATATGAAAAGAGAACCTTCACCCTCTTTGTAGCTGCCTGTTAAGTGCTGGAATACTGTGATGAGTAATCCCCTGAGCTTTCTCTTCTAAAGGGAGTGAAGGCATAACTCCTGCAGTCTTTCCTGGTATGTTCATATATCAGCAAACTCATTGCAAAACACAGGGTCAATTAAATACTATCCTTTAAGAAAGGGATTCCTGCTTTCCATAGAGTGTTGTGTATATATATATACATACCTGTATAGGGATGTTTAAAACAATATTAAATCAAAATGAATGCATTTTCAAAGATGATTTAGCAATTGAGGATAAGATAGAAAAGCCAATACTTCCTGACAAACGAGCTTTCTGCAGTCCTCAGGGGCTTGACTATACTCGTAGAGCACTTGAGTAACATAGATAACATTATGAAAGTCTTCACCAGCAGCAAATACATTAAAAGTGATAAGGGTTTTTTTGTCACTATATCAGTTAGAAAGATGAGTTTTCCAACCTTACTCATTTAAAGAGCTTACTCTTCAACATTCTTGGTTACAGGGGACAATCTATTTTTCAAAGATGTTGTTCATTATATGTATGGGTATTACTGTAACTTTTTAAACTTGCCTGCACATATTGTTGATCAAAATTATCATACTATCTGTATGATACCATCTGCAGGTGACTGAAGAACTCATTGTATTTGATATCCAGCATTTCAGCTTTGGTTTTGACAGACTGTATGCAGTAAGTTCTGGGATCTTACTGGTGCTCCATGAATTTTACATTCTTCTTTACATTGAAGATATTCCCTTTTCTGGATGTGAATGTTGTTTTCCCACCCTTTTGTGGGAAAACTCCATTTCCTAAAACATGTGTGTGACAGGAAGGTGGAAGGAGCTAAAGCAAAGATACTGTAAATCAGTCAGTCTCACTGAGTCCAGGTTTTTCCTGGGGGTTTCAGCCCAGTGCAGCCAGCCTGGCACCACACAAGCTAAATGCACTCTTGTTTGGGCTGCTGCTCCTCATCCCATCTTTATTCTCCACACAGTTACCAATATCTATGCAACATCTGGTATCTACAAGAGAAGAAGCTGCCAAGATCTAACTTAAAGAAGACCCAGCGTTGAGCCCCTGGTCTGAGAAGGATTATGACTTGTATCATCCTCTGGCAGGACAAGCAGGAATGAAAAAAAAAGCAAAGCAAATGAAAAGAAGGCCACATAAATAACCCATCCCAAGGCGGGCAAAACAAAATCAGTGCCTTGTAGCACACAGGACTCCTTTCACCCCCTGAACTTTTTCTAGAATAGCATAAATGGAGTTGGAGATGGAGGATCTTGGGTGCCTCTTCCTGATCCCTTTTCTTCTTCAAGATCAAATAAATTCAAGTTACAGCCAAAGAGCAGGATGAAGAAAGTGGTGCCTGCTTGTGAGATTCTCTGGTCTAAGACGAAGGCTTATTTCAGAGAGATCAAAAACATGAAAGGTATTTTTTTTGTTGGTTGGTTTGTTTTGGTGGTTTTTTTTTTCCCCAGTTCTGAAAGCATGATAGTTGCATTTATAGTTATCAGACTGAGCTCTTCCAATAAAATATGCCATTCACTATACCCACCCTCTACAGTCTTTAACTCAAAATGATTCAGTGTTGCCTGATGTAAATGAAATGGGATTTACTTTAAAGGAAAAAAACTTTTGGCTGCCCATTAAATGTCATAGAGGAAATTCATGGCACATAGGAAAACAACTATGTATAGTACTGTTGAGCCAACACTGTCTAACAGATGTTATATTCATTATAGCCTACGCATAATAACAATATTTTTAATGAGCAGAAAACAGGAGGGGAAAAAAACCAAAACAAGCAGGAAACTCTCCCTGTAGTGATAGTGTGAAGGCTTTAGTATTATTAAAAGATTTGTTTCCTCCTTGTGATTTCTGACGTGCTCAGGCTGGAGTCTGCAACATTATCTCAGTACCCTGGTCCTATACATATGTAGAAAGCCATAGAATCATAGAACGGCCTAGGTTGGGAAGAACCTTAGAGATCACCTAACCCAACCTCCCTGTCATGAGCAGGGATGCCTCTCAACTAGACCAGGCTACTCAAGGCTCTGTCCAACCTGGCCTTGAACACCTCCAAGGAGGGGGCAGCCACAACATCTCTGGGCAATTTATTCCAAAATCTTGCCACCCTTGTATTGAAGAATTTCTTCCTAAGATCTAATCTAAATCTATTCTCCTTCAACTTAAACCCATTTCCCCTTGTACATCAGTCAAAGCTCTGGTAAAAAGTCCCTCCCCAGCCTTCCTGGAGGTTCCCTTCAGGTATTGGAAGGCAGCTATCAGGTCCCCCCTAAGTCTTCTCTTTTCAAGACTGAACAATCCCAGCTCCTGCAGACTGTCCTCATAGCAAAGATGCTCCAGCCCCTGGA
The DNA here is from genome assembly GCA_024611195.1 of Ceyx melanurus. Classification (NCBI taxonomy): domain Eukaryota; kingdom Metazoa; phylum Chordata; class Aves; order Coraciiformes; family Alcedinidae; genus Ceyx; species Ceyx melanurus. The sequence continues at coordinate 143,694 of JANHGL010005011.1, read as the reverse complement.
TCATCCTTGTAGCCTTCCTCTGAACATGCTCCAACAGATCTATGCCCCTCTTATGGTGGGGACACCAGAACTGGACGCAGTATTCAAGGTGGGATATCACAAGAGCAGGGTAAAGGGAGAGAATCAACTCTCTTGACCTGCTGGCTATGCTTCTCTTGATACATCCCAGGATGTGATTGACCTTCTGGGCTGCATGAGCGCACTGCCAGCTCATGTTGAGCTTCTCATCTATGAACAGCCTCAAATCCTTCTCTTCAGGGCTACTCTCAACCCACTTTGTTCCCAGTCTGTATTTGTGCCTAGGATTGTCCCGACCCAGGTGAAGGACCTTGCATTTTGACTTGTTGAAGCTCATGCAGTTTGCACTGGCCCATTTCTCAAGCCTATCAAGGTCCTTCTGGATGGCATCTCTTCCCTCAAGTGAGTCCATGGCACCACACAGCTTGCTGTCATTGGCAAACTTACTGAGAGTGCACTCAATGCCGTCATCCATGTTGCTGACAAAGATGTTGAACAGCACTGGACCCAGAGCAGAGCCCTGAGGAGCACTGCTTGTCACAGGCCTCCATGTGGACGTGGAGCCACTGACCACAACTCTTTGAGTGCGACCATCCAGCCAGTTCTTTATCCACCGAGTGGTCCATCTGTCAAAGTTGTGTCTCTCCAATTTAGAGACATGGATGTGACATGACATCAGGAAAACAGGTATTACCAGGTGCCTTGTTCTTGTTTCCAGAACCAAGCTCATTTCCAATAGCCCTGAGAGTACCATTCCAAAAGGCATTCTCAACCCTGGCCTTCATGCCATTTCCACATGTCAGCTGTGACCCAGGGAGAAGAGCATAATACAGCAGCTTTGGTATACCCTGAAGTTCAGGAGAAAGTTATCTCAAGTCCAGCTCCTCACTACAGTATCATCAGGAATGAAAAAATAAGTTACTCAGTATCTTTATGTGTTTCCTTTCATAACAGAAGATACTTCATTATTTCACTGAGGTACTTAACCCAGAAAGTCAGGAAGCTACATGTTTTCTAATAGACTGAGCCTTTGAGTCTCCTGGGAATCCAGGCCAAGTGAACTTAGTTTCAGGAAAACGCTATGTGAAGAAGAGATTGGTAATACATTGAAATGAAGTCTCCAATCTCTTGTTGACTTTTCAGCAGGAAAAATCTCCCTGATATTTACTGCCCAAATCTCAATTAATTAAATGTAGCCATTTAAATAAATTAAACCTAGTGTTTCAGAAAGGACAACTACTCCTCAATTTCTAATTGTGCTAGTGAAAAAGCAAAGAAATAAAACAGGGTTTTTGAAAGCTCTTGAGTAGGAAAATTCATGTAAGAAAGGGCCTCAGAAGTCCCTACTCCAATCTCCTACTGAGGGCAGGGTCATCTCTGATCTTAGAGTGGATTACGCAGTAAACCAGCTGCGTGGTGAAAACCTCCAAAGGTAGAGATAGCATAATCTCTCTGGGCAGCCTGTGCCAACTGCATTCCTGCCCCAGTGACAAAATCCTGTCCTTCAATCCAATCCAGTTCTTTGGTTTAATCTTGTTTTTGCCGTCTCTCACCCTTCCATCATGCATAACTATGAAGAGTATGGCTCTCCCTTACCAATACCCTCCATATAGGATTGGTGGGGTTGCTGTTAGGTGTGTGTATCCCCCAAACTTGCACATGTCCCCCTGCTTCAGCCTCTCAATACAGGGAGGTTTCGAGCTCTGATCAACTCCAGGTCACTCTGCTGACCTTGCTCCAGCTAGTCCAAGTCATTCTTACACCGGGGCCCCAAACCTGGCCATGGATACCCTAGATGTAGTCTAGGAAGTGATAAGTAGGCAAGTTAAAACATAGAAAAGCAAATCAACAACCAAAAGCAAACAACAACGAAACACAGAAAAGTTTTCATTCATCTTCAGAAAGGAAGGCTGAGATTTCCCAAGCAGTGAGGCAGGGGACACCTAAATCATACAGGACTGGTGCACATCTGTCTGTCCAGCTCCCCTAACGCTTCCTTGAAGACCCCAGCCTGAAATTCCCCGTGGTGTAAAAACTCAACGGCAGAGGCTGCACAGCCCCTCGTAAGCGGCAGCTAGCACCAAGCACCTCTTCTGCGCAGCGGCAGGAAAGCCTTAAAAAAACGCTCCGCCGCCCACTGAACGCGGCTATTTATTCCCGGCAGCAGCCGCGGCTTCTCCGTGAGTCGCTCTCTAGGAGAGCCCCAGGCCCGGGGCCTGATTGGGGCAGAGGTGTAGGGGCGCGGGCAGGCGGCGCTGGCCGCACCCCTCCCCGCGGCGTAGGAGGTGGCAGCGAGGGTGGGCCGGCCGGCACCCGGAAGAGGAGCCGCCGCCGCCCGCCTGACTTCCCCGGCAGTCAGGGAGGGTCGGAGGCAGGCAGGCAGACGGGCAGAGAAGCTGACAGGCGGGCGCCATGCTGCAGTTCTTGGTAAGGCTTGCGAGGCGATGGCTCCGCCATTTCGCGGCGGGGCGGAACGAGGTGGGAGGGAAGGGGTGGTGGCGGCCGCGGGGCTACTCCCCGGCGAACGGAAGGAAAAAGCCGCTGTGTGGGGTCTGCACCCGCACCGTGCTCCAGAGAGGCCCATCCCGTTGGCGGCCTCCCTCCGCCTGAGAGGCTGACGCCGGCCTCTCCCTGCTGCTCCTCTGGGGTGCTCCCTGTCTGTGGCCTGATTAGCCTCCGTGGGGCTTCAGGGGACGCCTGCGCCCAACTTTGGTTCTGCGGCAGCGCAGCATCCCTGTATGCGTGGCTTCGACCGGTTTCCCTTCTCCTACTCCTACAAACCCGCCCTTCACTATTAATGTCGCCTCGCCCTGTGTACCCGTGTGCACCGCCGGGTTTGTCCCTGTTCCCATCAGAACTGTGTCTTAAAACTGCTCCGAAAAAATAAGTTTCTGCCCTATTTGTTTGGGGTTTGTTGGTTTGGTTTTTTTTGTCCAAGTTATGCCCTTAATTGGCCTTGGAGAGCCAGCTGATTTTGTTTGCTCACGTCAATGCCGTACTACTGCTCAAATTTCTTTGTATTAATACATGTTCCTCTCGCATGTTCCTCCTGGGAGAGCAGTGCTTTTCTGTCCTTGTTATTTTATGCACTCCTAACAATTTACTGCTGGACATGTGGATTTTATTACACAGAAGTTAAGACAAGAGATCATCTTTTATTGATGCCTTTACTTAAATCTCCTTAAAAACAGCAGAATTAATAAATTGATTTGTACTTTTCGCATGTTAACATTCCTATCTGCCTTTCTCTATGATCCCACTAAACTCTTCTGGGTGTCTGGGTAGATGCCTGGCTACTCTTTATAAATGATTCATGTTGATACTCTTACTGCTAAGTGTGCAAATAAATTATCTGACCAAAAAGATGCTGGTGTCTGCTGTAGCAAAGCATGTACACAGCCACCCATTTTTCATTCTAGTGGTGTGGGGGATACTCTAGGGTTTTAGTTATGTGTGGATATGTGTCAGTAAGTACAAGCAGTAAGTGCTATTCATTCATCATTTGTTGGCTGAAGAGTAATTTATCTGACTAGTAAGGTTCACACCAAGTTTCATCTGTTGATAAAGAGTGAGAAGATACAGCATCTTCTAAGTTGGAAGAGTCTTGCATGTTTCCATGAAGTGATTAAATAAGGTCTATTTCTTATCTCCCCTTAATAATAACAAATAGGATACCCTCAATCATTTCTGTAGCTGTTTATAGTCTCTCTCCCCTCTGATGTAACCCTTTCAGAGTGGATAGGCTTAGACTCTCAAAGTTTCTGTGTTTATAAACTGCTGTTTGTTGCTGTTGTTACTAGATTAAAACTTATTACTTCTTAATTCTGTGTTTCTTTACTCTTTGGGTGTAGATTGAGTGTTTGACACATGCTGTCCCTTGTTAGGGCTGTAGGAGGGAGATAAAGGAATAACCTCCCAAAACTTATATTTTTGCTATCCAGAGTAAAGCATTAAATAAACATTTGTTTAAAATAGTAGAAATTGTAAGACTCTGAACTCTCATGAGCCCTGTTGTTCTTAGTTAATATGCCCATTTTAATGGCTGTATGTTTTGCTTTCTACATATTTGACATCTAAATATTTCTCCTTGACTGAATAGCCAACTATAAAAGTAAATGTAGCCAGGTGAATTGCTCTTGAATGTAGTGCTAGACTTTTCAATAAAGGAGCACACGGAAAGGGACTACTGATCTCAGTCCTGTCTGACCTGAGTCAAGTTTATCACCCAGCATAATATGACAGCTTTCCCATCTTTGGAAGTCTAGAGTGAAAGCCTAAGAGACTGCTAATAATCAGAAACTTGGTTTGTATTTTCAAGTGAGTTCTCAGATGCTGCTGAAGCTACAGGAGATTCTCCTTTGCAAGCATGATGCTCTCCATTAAGAGAAATCACTTGCCTATTGCATCAATAAAATATTTGTTAATATCCCCGGAAGTAGTTTCTTTACTGATAACTGAAACTGCAAGAGCAAATGATAACCAGTTCAGTAAACACAAAAAGTACTCTTACTTTTTCTTAAATTGTTAAACCTAAATTCCTTCAAAAACAATAATATACAAAGAATAAGGCCAAAAATCTATTTAAGAAAATACTGAAGTAAATTTTAGTTATGGTTCATTTAGCAATTTTCCACCAATTTTAGTTTTCTATAGCTAGCTTTTCACCAGTGATGCAGAGTGTCAATCACTGGAAAAATGAGCTGTACTATATCCTGCCTTGGTCATGGAAAAGATGTCTAGTCAGTATGTAATGGTGAAGCTGTTATTTTGGACAGTGTTTTTATTTTTCTTAAAATATTTTTACAACAGTGACAAAATTGTTGTTTTGTTTGTTTGTTTTTTCTTAAATAAAACTGGCCTCAGCTGTTGTAGAGTGATTTGTCTACTGACAAAGAATGAAGGCACAATATTAGTAGTGTCCCCAGCCAAAATAGTCAAATAAGCTTTTGTAGTATAGGCTGCACTTATTATGAAATGTAACAATAAAAATCTAGGATATTGGGGAGTTGCTGAATGAAAAATCTTTGAATCCTGGAATGGTTTGGGTTGAAAGGTACCTTAAAGGTCATCTGGTCTACCCCCCTGCCATGGACAGGAACACCAGATTGCTCAAAGCCCCACCCAAGCTGGCCTTGAACACTTCCAGGAATGGGACATGCACAGCTTCTCTGAACCTGTACCAGTACCTTCCCACCCTCACAGTAAAGACTCTCCCTAATACCTTATTTGTCTCTGAAGAGAGGAGTTTCTTTCAAACCAAATGTATTGTTACCCTTTAGTATTTTCATCAGCTGGAAAACAGGGTCTAGGCTGGGAACTGTGCTTCTGTTTTGCTCTCTCTCCTTCTGGGGTGCAACTAAAGGTTTGCACAGTTGTCAGATGAGGTTATGCCCTGCTTCCAACCAGCAGTGCTTTCCTGCCTTAGAGGAACCCTCCCAGATCATAGTGGATTTAACTGAAAGCTAGTATTTTCCAGTCAAACGGGTCTGGTAGGTGCACAGTTACCCATAGTTGCAGAAGAGTAGGAGCAGGTTTACATCAGTTTAAATTGATGAAGGAGCTCTAATCTTAAAGTTTTTAAAGTGAGACTGGGATATTTCTGGAGTCAGAGCCCCTGTTCTTACTTTCAAGCTTGTGAATTTATTTTTTTCTTCTTTTACCATGTATTTCTGTGTTATGTCTTTGTATATGTGTATTCTGCTCCAGCACTGAAGCATTCTTTCAGTGGGGTGTTGCTTTAGGGTTTCCATGTGTGGACCAAGAAGAGCTCTGTCATGTAGGTCCCTGCTGCAATCTTCCCTATTTTATAGGAGTTACCATCTTTGTGGGTGTGCAAAGAATTTTATAAAGATTATAATAACCTGATTGAAATAGCTTTTTGAGATGTTTATTGAAAACACAACCATGCTGTATTTTGGAAATGCTGATAATGTTTTCCTGATGATGAAAATAGGTAAGATTTGCATCTCTTTGAAATGAAGTTGAGAAATTAAGTAGGAGAAGAATTGAAACTCTGTAGTCTATACATGACTTGTGATGTTCCTCATTTTTTTTTTCTTATGTTAACCAATATGCTTTTGATGGAATTATGTTAATTATTATTTTCTCCCTTTCTTCCTTTTTAGCTTGGTTTTACTCTTGGCAATGTGGTTGGAATGTATCTGGCTCAGAACTATGAGGTGAGTATCCTTGTATTCTCAGAGTGGAACCTGTTCTGAACTGAATGTTTTCCCTCATTCAAAACTGAATCAGTCTTTATTTTGATAGTTTATTATATTTAAACAATGCAGATCATGCTGACTTCAGTTACAGATGAGCTCAAATGTAAGTGGAACCAAAACATCTACCTCTGACGTCTGCTCTGTGAGAGAGTAGTGCATAGAGCCCTAAAGCACACATATGGTAAGCAGGCACCTACATAGACACAAGAGAAACAGAAAAGGTTTAGCAGCTGTTCATGGATTGTACTGGCAGTAACACTGGTTTCCTGGCTTACTCTTGTCTGCTCAGAGCTCTCCACTCAGCACACCCATTTGTTACCTAAAAATCATTTATCTGAAATTTCTATCTTCTGTGCAAAATGAAAATAAGATCTAATGAAAATAAGTTTTTGCCAGCTTTTTTTAAAAAAAATGCAGCACCTGTTCTTACTTCAAACAGTACAGTGACCTGTGCTCTTCTTTTCCTTTTCTCATAGTGAGAAAGTGAACTTTCTTTCCTCAGTTCTCACAGTAAACAATTTTTTCAACTGTGAGAGTTTGAGTAGAAAAGAATTTAGAGCTGAGTTTTCCATACAAGTTTTAATTTCTGCAGAGTCAGCAGAATACCTTGTAAGGGCAGTGCCACTTAGCTGTTTACAAACTACAGGAGTTAATGAAACATAGTTTGTGTTTTTTTCCTTTCTTATGCAATCTGTTAGCCTAGTTTAGCTTCAGCAGCTTTATTATTATTATTTTTTATATCTGATGAGAGTTATGCTTTGCTTTTCTTTCATCTTCAATATTGAACTAATCTTTCTTGCAAAATTCTTATTTTTTCTCCTTGCTCATGCACAAACTTTTGTGATGCTTCCTGTCCAGTCACTCCATTAAGAATACTTATATTTCAAAGAAGAAAAAGTATCTGTTTATGTATTTTAGAGTGTTATAAAAATGTAGTCCTTAGAGCATATTTGTGTCTATCAGTAGGTGCCATAAGTGTGGTACAGTGCTTTTCCAGCAGCACTGATGAAGTGCTGCCACAAGAGGGAGACATCATTTTGATTCGCAGGAGTTGATTCCCTGGGAATGTAATACTGACTTGGCAGGGTGACCATGGTAATCTTGCTGGTATTAAAGACGATTTGTTTAAGATGACATCTAAGATAAACTTACCATAATGTGCATACAGGTGCAACATTAAGACATGTGTTTAGTTATAAATAAGCATAGGGTTCTGCTGACAGCAGTGGATGTCTTTTTGTTTAGCTTAAATGTCAGGCATGTTTTGGGCTGGGCATTTAATTTGCTCAGACAGATCTTAACTTTTAAAGGGAAGGTAAAAGGGAAACTCAAGATATTACTTGTACTATCAGCCTCAAACCATCCAATGAGAGAACTACATTCTGTTTGGATTAACTTCTGCTCTGTGGCCAGATCACATGAAATAAAAGCTCATGGGTTTTTTTTCACAACTACCAGTGGAAACTTTGCTTTACTTCCATTTTAATCTATTAGCTTGTAACATCCTGTGTAGTCAATTTCCAGCTTTAGCTAGAGTCATGAGATAATCTATTCCTTGCTATTAGATATTGCTGCTTTTGCCTTTTATTTTTTTAAGTTGTCAAAAGTTACTTTGAATTTTCTATAAAAACGTTTTATTTTGCAAGAGAAAGCTGAAGTTTTGAAGTTCACAAGCAATAAATTAAATTTTCATTGAAGTGTGAAACTGCAAAAGGTTGCCAATTCACAACTCAGTAGAGTTCCCGCAAGAATGACCAGAAGTATTTCTTAATAAATTTATTTGTTGCTCATGAACACGTCTCTGATCTTGGTTTGTGATCAGTATAGTGCAACTTAATTTTCTCTCAAAGTCAATATTAAAGTCTCTGCATCAGTGTTTAAATCAGCTTATTCTTGCCAATTTATCCTCTTATAGTGAGGAAGCCAGACTGGTCTTAGTGAATTTCCTGTTATCTTCTTTTTTTTTTTTTTTTCTCCATCCTGTTCCCTTCACCACTGGCTTAGTCCTGACCATCTACAATATTTCCTGAAGCCTCATATAAGGTGCTTTCATCTGCTGTTTGCTTGATGTTACTGGTTTTTTAACCTTTGTGCAAAGTAACAGATCTTGGAAGCAAATATCCTTTGACAATTAGGTTAAGCTTCATAAAATTTCTTGCTATGTTTATGGTATTGTCTTTCCTGCTGAGGTTCCCGTAGCTCGGGTGTTTTTGTTAATTTGTATGTTTTTGTCTTTAGATTCCTAACATTGCAAAGAAGCTTGAGGAATTTAAGAAGGATGTGGAAGCTAAGAAGAAACCTCCCAGTGACAAGTCCTAAGAATGCAGTGTTACCCAGATCACCTTTGTGCATGAACCAAGGATGCGATTTACCTTCCAGGCAACAAAGATCAAGTAGAGGGTTGTCGTGGAAGATTCTTTCACTGTTAGTCTCCTAGAACTGGAATGTCCTCCTTTTGAAAAAACAGTCATGAACTTTTCCTGGAACTCATTTTCAAGGGTTTCAGAATTTGGATTTGCAGGTGATATGTGACTGGATAAGATCATCTGTATTTTTCGTTATTGCTTTTCCTAATATTTTGTAACCCGTTTTTATCTGACCCAACCAGAGCCCTGCTACTGTGTGTGCCTCACACTTTGTAATACCCTAGTTCTTAGAACATTACAAAAGAAATTAAATGCATCAAGAAGTAACTTTCAGGGTTTCTTGTCATTTGTTGTGAGCAGTGGTACTTTACTGTCCTTAAGATTCACATTTCATTATTGGAGATGGGAAAGTTCATTTGTCAAACAATGAGCCTGGAGGGAAGACAGGAGCTCCTGTTCTCCCCGTGACATTGGAGGATCACTTCCAGCAGTGTAGATGCTGCACAAATATGACTGATTGCAAAAAGGCCATCAACATTAACCTAGGTTTCAAATTCATTCTTCCCTCTTATTTTGCCTCTTCCTCTTCTCACTTCTGCTTGGCTGCTTGAGGATGACTGTGGACTGATGGGGAGCATGGGAGAGAGAATTATCTGTTGTAAGTGATAATTCGGGGCACATGGAGATCAGCAGTTGTAGATTCTGAGCATCTGGAAATATGCTTTGAAGGTCCCAGAATCCAGTCAGCCCACATTAGAGGTAACCCTTAGATAACTGGTGAAACGGAAATGTTGCAAAGGAAGAATTTTCGGAATTAATAAGTAATTGGTTTCATAAGCCTAGATTTCATCAGTGTTTGCAGAAACGTGACTGAATTTGTATTAATATGTAAAAATATCTGCTGTATGTGGTGAAGAATTACTTTGAATATTAGGAATTGGTGGTGGGTATCAGAGTGTATGTTATTAGTAAACTCCACAAAGATTTTTCTGTAAAGCTCTTTTTTATTTTTGCCTCAGGGGGACAAGAAAGAGATACTTAGTGCTATTTATTATACCTCTGAGTGGTAGATGCTAACATTTACTTTGTAAAGTTCCAAGCCAAGGTAATTTTTATTGAATTTGTACTAAGATAAAATAGCTGAGGAAGTTACTTGCTTTTTCACCTGAAACATACATAAATCTCAGATGGTTAAATTTACTTTCTTAAAAATTAAAACACATTTTATAAATTGACTTCAGAATAGATGTTCCTGCCAAAATCAATTCTGACTTTAGCTTTTAATACATCTAGAAAATACTTAAATACTCCATTCCTGACAATCATTGACTCACACCATAACTACACTAGTAGTTTTCCTACCCTGCAAGCCCAAACACAGAACATACTCTTGGTTTTCTGTGTGAAAATAGGGATTCTGCAACCCTCCATCACACTGATTATAGCCCTTCTCTGGCAACTGCACATTTGGCTTCAAAGATGCAACCGAAGTAGTAAGATACTAATCAATGTATTAAAACAAACAAACAAAACAAAAAACTTGTTTTGATTTCTATTATTCACATTTTCTGGAAGAGAGAACTGAACAACTTGTGTGTAAGTCTTCAGTAGAGCTAATGTGTTCTTTTTTTTCCTGATGGAATAATGTTTTATTTATTAGCTATGGAATGAAGAATTGCTCAGTATAAATCACCTCAGTTTACTTCAATTACATTTTTCAAATGTTATATCACTGTAAAAAAAAATAGTCTTAATAGGCTTCTAGTAAAAGGTAATAAACTGTAAGAAAGATAAAATAGTATATGGCTAGTAATTAATGCAGTTATACCTTTTGGAATCTTAAATTCTGGTCTGAAAGCAGAACTTTTGTTTTGTTGGACTTGATGCATGCATTATTTGATGTTGAAAGCATATGCATACACCATGGTATTTTTTTATTTTTCTTAAAAACCAAACCCCAACCAACAAAAAAACAAATAAAAAAACCCCAACCAAAACTTCAATCAGCACCCATTGCAATGACAGTATAAGCCATGAAGTTTGCCCAGCCCATTCTGCTATTTTCCTTTGTAATATTCAGATTCTTCCACTAAATATTTTCTCATGTACTTATGTCTTCAGTGAAACCAAGGGAATCAAACATTTATGTCTAAGCATCATATGGTTGTGGTGCATGCACTGGTAAGTGCTCAACACTCTTGAAAATGAGAACAGTCCATGTTCATATCCCCTGGGAAAGGTGTGGGTTATCAAGGTCTGATGGGAGCTGAACTGAGAAATAAGTATTATGAGCATGGAGAGTGATTTGTTGCCAAGCAGCTAGGCAATTTGAAAATGATGCTGGATGAAGCATGAAGTGAAAAGGATTAGCCAATGAGCACAGAATAAAAGATGCAGAGCAGCTAAAGCCTTGGGAAGAGAGCAAGACAGTTTCTTGGCAGGTGGAGAATCATTGAAAGTAGCTTTGGGGACTGTGAACAAAGATGTCCTGCTTGTTGTGCATGTGAACAGGACTCCCAGATACTGCAGACACCCTTAACTACTGAAGAGCTTGTTCCTGGAGAAAGTTGCCCATATTGGTGGGCAGGTGTTGGAGCTTCTCTCTTCTGCTTCAGTGGCTTTGATATCAGGTGCAGCTTGCTGGGAGGACTGAAGCTTGTGCCAAAAGGAAAGTCAGGGCACCAGTGCTTTGAGCACCATGTTAGTGTGCATGCAGGATCCAGCTCCCAGAGACAAGCATTAGTTATATGTGCTGCAACATAGCAGAGCAGCAAGCTCACAACAGGAGGAACACAGGAACTGGGGAGGTGAGAACTGTTGAAAAAGTGAGGCTGAGGTCTTTTTGTGTGGATTAGCATGGCATGAGGATACACTGAGACATTGATTCCCAGAAACACTGTTTTTCAAAAGGAATTTTACAGGAACTACTATGAATAGTAATAGCTGAAAAATGCCAACCCCTGCTTTTGGTACAAGGGCTAAGACACGCTTTTGTGATTTTCCCTTTTAATACTCTGCCAACCTATGTCCTCTTACTATATCTGTTTATTTCCAGGAAAAGTCTGTGGGATCCCTCTGTTTTGACAAAAGCAGTAAACCAACACCTCCTGCTGTGTCAACATTACTTCTGTAACAGCTTGGTGTGTTACAAGGTGAAATATATCCTATTTATATTGTCATGGAACACCAGAATGTGCAATAATGAATAATTTATTTTATTGACATTTTATTTTTGCAAAATAGACATCCACACTAACATCTAGAGAGCTTAAATTATAAGTGGAAAACATAAAAATTCATTAAAGAAGATATATCAATAATGTGATTACATGAGATACAGTCATCCTAATACACAGCATAAATGAATTGTCATTAAAGAAATTATTAAACCAGAACATAATACAAGAGAAGGATTACTGATTATCACAGGGATCCAGTCAGAAAAGCAGAGCATTCACTTTGCAGATGATGAAGAGATTAGCCTTTTGGTTTGGTAGTTACCTGCCGTATGTCACAGTTTCCTACATTTGAAATTCCTGTTTTCTGGGCTGCTAGAGAGCAGGTGGGTGTGATGTTCACTTGAATGTGCACAAGGAGGAGATACACCAGGACTGCTCCACTTCAGCCCTCTCCCTTCTTACTCATGGAGCAGCACTGAGTGCCATCTTGGATGAGATTGTACTTTCTCTGTCAGGGCAATCATAACTGCATAACTGTCTAAACAACAGCCAAAATAAAGGAGACCAATGTGTCTGTTGGACTGGTAAGGTTTTGCTGGTCACGCCTTCCCCTCCTGAAAAATCTCTCACTGAAATTTAATTAGAAAGAAATCATGTATTGAACAAAATTTTCTGTTTGTTTCTAAAACGATTCCTTACAAAGTAGAGATTACAAGTACTGAAATATTGGAAGCTTTATACTAGTGCTGTGGAATATAAAAACATTCTTGTTCTGAGGAGACTTCTCCTTCCTATCTGTGTGGCGGCTTCTACTATCCCTTTAAAGCGCTGTAGCTGGTAGGTGGTAGCTTTATTTCTGTTAGGGTTATGTAGGTTAGATGGGAAAGTAATTTTTTTCACAGTGATGAATCACCTCAAATGAAGAATAATAATTTGCCTTTAAAAGAAGCAGGCTTACAAAAAGTGATTTTGGGAATTAGAGTCATCATTCATTACCTGTGGATGTCAGTGGTAGGACCAAATATCCTATCGCTGAGTACATCAGTGTGTGAATACTTGTCTTCTGTCTGTATCACCTGTTCTATTACATGTTCTAGGGCATGAAAAAGCCATAGGCACAGAATTTGGAGGAGAGGGTTTTTTCAGTGTTATGGTTTCACAGGGTAGGTAACAATAAAGCAAAGTTAATCTCTCTCCTTTTAACTCACACTGTTTTTTAGAACTGAAAAGCTTATGCAGAACTCACTGTGGATTTTCTTTGTGCTTTTGCTATGGCTCCTGGTTCTATGTATACATAAGGTTTCTTCTTTCTTTTTTTTTTTTTTTTTGTGCAATGTAGGTTTAGTATTTTATGCATCTGGCTTTGGTCCTGCACTTTCTTTTTTTTTCAAATGGGAGATTATGTTTGCCTGGTGACATTGCTGACTGCTGCCCATTCTGGAAAAGTATTCAGCTGGAAGAGCCTAATTCCCCAAGTGTTGATTGCCACCATGACAACAGCCAGTCCAATCAGATTTACACCCAGTCCAGCTTTCACCTACAAAAGCAAAATACATCTGAGCACAATCACTGAGAACTTAATAAAAAAAACCAGCTAACATGGAAAAAAAAGAAGGCAGTAGAGTATATGTAGGTATGTGTACTGACTTATAAATAGACTGATAAATTATGTATACTACTTTCTAGAGCCAAAGAAAGCACAGGGAGTACTACTTATCAGAATGTACATTGTGGGAGTATTCAGGAGTGATAGTCAGAGGCTGATGCAGCTCATTTGAAAACTGCTCAGTTTGTCACTGACTTCTCAATCAGATAATGGGGAGTTATACCACACACAGCAGGGTCATAACTATATGAAGCTTACTATGGAGCTATGTGAACTCTTGCTCTCCTGTGCTTGTCTTAACAGGCCAATGCAAAGGATTGTGTACTCCTGTTCTTCGATACTTCTTTAGACCATTGCATTAATAAAAAATAAATAAGAGAAATATGTGTATTCAGATATGTATTCAGCAGATGTGTGGATGTGACCCAAGTCTCACAACAGCAATGCAGATCAAGATGACATTATATTAGCACCAGTATCATTATTATTGTCTGCTGGATATAGGGATAAAGTGTAGGAATTGCATGAAACATGGGCAGATACATCTGATCTCAGACTCACCATATCTTTAATTTGGCAGTGTCCGTATCTGAAGACAATGGCATTTGGAGGATTACCCACTGGCAGCATCACCGCAAATGAGATACACATGGTGACAGGAATAAGGGTGTATAAAGGGTTAATAAGCAGGGTTTCTGACTGGAAGGAGAGAGAGAGAGGGGGGGTTTCACTTAACCAATAAAAGCCACTGCTTACAATTAGGATAAAAGGAACCTCTCTGATTTATGTGAAGTTAAGATTCTGTGAACCTCACCTCCCTACTTGCTAAACATGTGTGGAAGGTTTTTTAGGGTTGTTTGGGGGTTTTTTTAGAGTAGTGCTACAATTTGGAGGTGGTCATGCTCCAAGAATATCTCTTGTCTGAGACATTTCACACTGAGGCTGTCTTTGCTCTTTCTCTTGCTTGTTCTCCGTGTCATTCTGTGTTGCATCTTCTGGACATTGCTGCCATTTCAGTCTTCAAGAGAAGTTGCTGAAGATACTGAGACCATTATGTAAAGTCCTTCTGAATGGTTGTTAAGAAAACTATTTGTTTGTAGACTAAACTTTCATGGTGAGAAGGCAGTAAAGATGAAATGCTCTTTATTATAATCTAAATAAATGTTCCTCCACTGCAGCCTTCAGTGGTGGTGAAATGTAGCATTTTAATTTACATTGCTATGACCTAGTTTTATGTCAGAGGGAGAGGGAAGGGTATTTACATAGCTAAGTTCATTTTGGAGAGGGAAGTGTCTCCAGGTTACTTTTACAGTCAGAAAAGACTGCCTTAGGATGGCAGATCAGACTTCTAAAAGTAGACTGCTGCTCTAAATTTCTCTCTAGAAGAGTCTCATTCTGTATGGAACAGAAGTAAATTTGAACTCGTAAGCCAAACAAACATAATCGCTTATTTTAATCTGACCATATCTGTGTACTACATCAGAGCTATTCACATAATATACTTTGGGACAATCTCGTAAATTTGTTCTAATAGGAAAACATGATTTTCATTCTTGCTTTGAATTATATAAAAAAATGACCATTCTCTGTAACTGCTATTCTAATATAGAATGACAGACTAAAAATGTTATTGTTTCTACTCACCATGCTGCATAAAATAGGCAGAAAGATTGTTATAGTTGCTGGATTACTAACGAACTCTGTTACCAGGGACACCAAAATACAAGCCAGCAGAGTTACAGCCCAGTAGGGAAGGTTGCTCAGGGAGAGCATTTGGCGTCCAATCCACGTAGAGAGACCAGAGGTCTGGGGAGAGAACAGAAGCACAAGAATTACTAAACAGTGTGTTTGTAAAACAGATTATTTTCTTTGGGGAATTTTGCATGAGAGAATCCCACCAGCAAATATACAAAGTTTAGGTCAATGCTGCATTTCCTTTTGCTCAGTAAACTGGATTTCACTTCAGTTCCTAATACATAGTTGTCCATAGTAACAGAAGAGATACATTTGGCAGTTAACAACATTGATAAGGCACCCAGATTCATCCTCGCTCTTACTTCAGCTTGTGAGCTGGAGCATTGCAAATTGGTGATGCAGGATTGCACACCAATTAGATAGAATTATTTTATGAGATTAAAATAAACAAATATACCTGTGTATATATAGGAGTCTATGGGAGGGCTAGGTGTGTATTCATGAATTATGCTGAGTGCAAATACAGTCAGTAAAGCCTAAAGGATGATTTGTCCAATCATTGCTAAAAGCCTGATTCAGTTGCCTAAAGAGGAACATCCAGCGTTGGCTGTGATGTTACACCTCTCTCTGGTTAGCTGCTAGTTGAGAAAGTGTGAGGTCTCCCTCAGATCCTGTGTCATGTCTGCCAGCCTTGCAGGAATATATAGCTAATCTGAAGCATCTGAAATGGCAGATGTTTACACAGTCAACTTGAGCCCTAACCATCTTTTTGTTAGCTAGATTGAGTGCAGGTAGTAGGGACTACATTATGTACAAATTTGAAAGCATCCGCATTGTAAATCCAAACTGTGACATCCAAAGGGACAATTCATACAAAGGGACAAAAGTCCAGAGATACAATTTTTTTTAGGAAGGAGAATAAAAATTTAAATCAGTACCTTGCACCCAGCTGCTAACGCATAACCTCCTCCAACCAACACTACAATCTCCCAGGGCATAGTCTTCTGGAAGTCTTTCCACGTAATGATGGGATCCATTGTGCTAATAGCTGTTGACCTTTCACCATCTCCTGTATAAAAATAAAGTGTGTGACCAGTATTACACTGGCCTTTTTTAAAAGATCTTAACATTTTCACTTTAGTAAGAATAATGCCATATCCATGGATGTTACCTTGAGAACTACTTGAGAGAGACATGAACAAGAAGCACATAGCCTATTTCTCTGGCTAGCTTGGACTCAGAAAATGCAGCATATTGATTCAAAATGTCCTAGCTTCCTTGGCTGCTCTGTTGATGTGAGTGGTTATAAACCCCCATGTTTCATTCTGTAGCTGTTTGAGGAGCTGTGTGTATACTCATGCAAATTATCTGTAGACAACAAAAATGGATTTATAATGGGATTATTTTCTCAGATATGGGCATTTTATCTCTCCAGTACTCCAGAAAGCTTGATAAAATGCATGTATGCACCTAGTTTTGATTTTAGGATATTTTCTTATGTGCATAAGTATTTTCTTGAAGTTGGAGTAATTTTTCCTAAATTATGCATAAATCAGTATAAAAAATAAACCTATCTATACACATTTGTAATCTCTACATGAGTCTCTATGTAGGCAATTTTATTTTCATGTAGGGCTGCTGAAAGCCTAGCACAGCAAACTGATCAATAACAAGTTCTACTCAAATGTGAATGTGAAATAACCATTATTATTATTATTATTATCAAGAAGTCTGTGAGAGAAGCATTGCACAAAATTGGAACTTTGTCTGATATTTACTGACCTCTTTTATGTTTATGACATTATCAGTGATTTGTGCTGTATGAATGATGACCATGTTATTTACTTGCTCTTATCTTCAGCCAATTTTACAAAGATCTGCAGTGTAGCTCTCTCTAAGGAACTCCATCTGAACCTTTCCTCATGCTCACTCCTAAACTTTGATAACTCCGTTAACACAGAAGAGGTGGTGGCCTCAGATACAAGATCTATTTGTCATCTGCTGGATGAAACAATGAATTAAAGCAACAGAAAGAAGCAGGCTGGTATCAGAGGAGATACTGAACTCTAAACTTCCACAATAAAAATCTCTTCCTTGAACATTTTAGAGAGAACAGAAAAAAAAATAAATATAATTAAAGGCCTGGAAAAGACAGATTGCTTTCTTATTACATCCTCCTCACCTTTTTCCCTTTTTCCAAAACATGGCTTTTTTGCTGGAATCAGGAAAAGGAGAAAACCAAGAAATACAGAGACAGTGGCATCAGTCCGGTAACCTTTCCTAGGAAAGAAACAGTGGGTTATCATAAAAACACAATAACAGAAACATTTCTAAATAAGGTACATGACTCCAGGCGAAGTCTTGTAGGTGAAGTTGTATTTCCACATCTGAAATCTTACTAACAGCCCATTAGAAATATATGCCTGCATATCACAGATACAAATTGGATATTTCCCCCCCCCCCCCCCCCCCCCACCCCCCCTCCCACTCCCACCCCACCCCTCCCCTCCCAGCAACAACACACCAGAAAACAAAAAAAACCACATCCACCAAAAAAAAGAAAAAATAT
>JANHGL010005011.1:0-126030 GCA_024611195.1 Ceyx melanurus | reverse complement strand
AATGGACCTTACTCCAGGCGAAGACTTGAAGGGGAAGTTGTTTTTACCCAACCTAAAACTTTCAAAAAGGCCAATAAAAATAAATGCCTGGATATTACCGGTAAAAATTGGGTATTTCCCCCCCCCCCCCCGTTTATTAAACTGCCTCCTGTAGCCAACTTCAGTCACTGCTGAACAAAAAACATTACAGTGAATCAAAAAATCCCTTTTGGTTTACAAATCTATTAACTTGGAGGTGCAGAAAAATAGTGTGTTTACTAGAAGCAAGAAACAGTAAACACATTCTGGCGGAAATCCATAGCCAAGTAATCCTTTAGAAATGAACTGTAGATTGATTTTAAATAAAATGTTTAAAACTCATTCTGAAAAAGTATTTTTAAGGAGAAAAATCCCTCAGGAAATTCCAGTTTTAAAAAGGGTTTATTTTTCTGTCAAAATGAGGATTCAAAATTAAAATAATTTTATGCAGTAAACATGTACATAAAATTTAAATTCACATCACTTACACTTTGATATACATTGTGTGTTACAGTTACTTTTCATATAATTTTGTTTAACATTATTTAAAATGAAAGAAAATTTATTTGCTTCAGTGATCATTCTGTTTAATATTTAATTGAAATGGACATTTTATTGATAAAACTTTTCACTCAGAATCTGACCATCCTATTTCTTTATGCCTGAAACGTGTATATTTTATTTTTTGTATTTAATTCACTCTTCTTACTGAGAAAGAATACAATTTGCTACCGTGTGAACACGTAGTTTAAAAAGCAAAAATCCTAAAACTTCATTTTTCATCACCTTGTTAAAGGTGTCTGAAAATATTCTAAGGCCAAAAAATTATTGCAGAAAGTCAGAAGAAACAAGGCCATATTTCTGTGCCACTGTTTAGTGAATTTCACTTACTTCTCAAAAAAAGATGACCATCCTGGTACAAAGCCAGGCTCACGAGTAAACCAAAGCAAGGTCATCAGAATGAAGAAAAATCCAGTCACCATCTCAGGATAGCTAGAAAGAAATAAAAGCAAAAAAGAAAAGCTAGATATTAAATCCAAAATTTGTCTGAAAACCTGAGAGCAAGTTCCAGAAGTAAGGAAGTAGAAACTGGTTCCAAAAAAAAAAAAAAAAAAAAGGATAAAAACCACACAGAAAATAGAAAAGGTTAGTTTGAATTAAAGAATTCTACATTTGTTTCCTAGCTAAGAACTGTCTAAGCCCAGTAAAAAATAGGCTAAAAATATCCCTCTGTATTTGCAACTCCATCATTCATGGGCAGGATGTGAAGGAAAATGTTTATAATTGCTTGTTTTGTCTTTCCATTATCATCTGATAAATGTGCTAACAAGGTAAAGCTCATGTTAATATTCAACTGTAAACACATTCTATTTATTTTTTTTTTTAAAGCATAGAAAATGTAAAAGCAAATAATGTAAATTAGCACAAATATTTTAAACTCATGGAATAAATATGACTTGAGGATACTGAGTTTTAGTTTAGCTTAGTTTTAGATGTAAATTAAGTGTACTTAAGCACAGACTGAACAGCAGTCTAGATTCAGAGTTGGTCACACTCAGCAAGTTCTGTAAACATTTCAGTTGAAAACACAAAAGTGTTTTGGAAGAAATGATTTTATTAAGTATAATTGAAAAATTAAAATCTTGCAAATATACAAATCTTGTAAAATAATCTTTTAATGAGACATTTCTTTCCACCATGAATAAATATCATGGGCAACTGTGAGTGCTGGACATCTCATGGTGTGGGAAACTGCTGCAAAACCTTTGCTAACTGTACTTCTATCCACCCAAGTAATTATGTGCCTCAATTGGGAAGAGGGATCCTTTAATGATTTAATTCAAAAGTAAAGACAAGTCTTGACTCAGATGACCTTTGGACCCTTGTATAAACCCTAATCTTTCCCTTTATTTCCTTTTTCCTTAGAAATAAATGAGTAAATAAAGCATGCTTGTAGTGAAGTATCTGGTTTTAGTTGATTTTTGCATTTAATTCTACTCCTACCCCAGAAAGGAGAAGAAAGTGCTGACATTTTATGAATAGATATTAGCCAAAGGGAACATGCAGGGCAATATGACAGGAAGTTCCTTCCTAGACAGGCAGATTCCTGAGGAATGCAGAGCTGTTTTACCTAACATTTCCCAGTTTCTTGTATTCTTCTTTAATTCTTCTTTCTGACATTTCTTCCCGTTTTGTCTTCTTCTTCTTGCTCACAGAACAGGTCTCTTTAAAACTGAGGTAGATAGCACAGTAAAAGTAGACATAAGCATCAAAAACCCCAAAAACAAACAAACAAAAACCAACCCTCCCCCCCAAAAAAACAAAACAACATTAACATTTACAACAGTGAGGCAAACTGAAAAATTCCAGTTGCCAGCACCTGTTGGGAGAGGATGTGACTGGGGAAAGGACTGATGACAACAGAAAGGGAAATTACTGCACGTGACCTTTGCATATTCTAGTTTCTAGATCTTCTAAGAATCAATCAAATATCGTAGGAGGGTCCCCAAGCCGCTCTGACTAATACTGACTGTGCCATCTTGAGTTAAGGTTGGGCCCCCTTTGTGCAGCCTTCCTCAAATAGCTGGTGGTGGCCGGGTTTTTTTAGTGCCAGAAACCTTTAAAGTCTTTGGCTAATTTCTGTCATCACATGAAAAAACTGAGACAGAAGCCAGGTATCAATAGATTTTTTAATGAAGGAACTATGTGCTTCCCAGTTGGATCAAGCATATCCAACACATATGGGGCCCAGTCTGGCTTTTGAGCCCAAGTTTGACTTAAATATCCAAGTTTCACTGTAAATAACAGGGAAAACTTTTCTGAGGATCCTAATAGCTTTCATGACCTGCCTGCTTATACTAATACTAGCTGTGTCTAAACCAGGCACAGTCAGCACAGCACCAAATTGCCTCTGCCAACACAACCAGCCCAGTGTTTTGTCCTGGTGAAAAAATGCCTGTAATTCTGCCAGGCACATAAAAGCATAAGCATATTTCATAGCTGAAATACATTTAAATTTGCTCTACCTTTATATGAAAATTTGCTGCAGTACACAGTTTATTCAGATTGCCTTCATACTATAACTAAGCCTGAGCATTCCTAATTAAGGTCATTTACAAGCTCACTTTAACCTTTTCCTTTTATTCTTTCTAGTAGCTGTCCTTTGAGCCACAGATCTCTGCTTTCTTGTCCCTGTTGTTTCCACAGAGGTTTGTGGAATAAGTTGAGATGCAACTAAGCTACCAGAAAAATCCACCAGCTGCTGGCAGAGAAGATCTATATGGTTTATAATGGCCCGTTCTACAGTAACAATTCTACCCTTAGTTTTGCTGACAAAAATAATTTGCTGGGTCCATTATCCCTTCCCCTTTGACCTAGTCTAGAGCCTAGAAAGGAAGTTTAACATGTTGTTCCACCTGGCACGAGTAAGAATTGATTGATGTCACTGTGCTTCCTAGGAAAAAAAACATTAACATTACAGGAATTCAGTAAACATTTATGCACAGGCATTAGGCAGCTGTTCCAACATGTTATAAGTGTTTCTAGGCTTAGGAGAATGTGATGGCAGAGTATTGTAGCCAAGATCTTAACACAGTATGTTCTTTAGTGAACTGCAGTGAACAGGAGGCAGAGATTAAGGAGGCTTGGAATCAACCAGGACTTCTCAAAAAGTCAATAATGCTTTAGTCTCTGGTATTATTTAGAACAACATTAATCAGTATGAGGTCTTGGATACAATGTGGAATTTCAATTACAATCATTTTTTAAAACAAAGAAAGTAAATGAGGGTCACGTTAGGGCCTGTTTCCTCTCAAGATTGAAAAAAAAAAGGCACTTATTTTAGTCCTTTAATTTGAAAGCTCATGCGACTGACTGAGAGAAGGACATGGAGTTATTCACCTATATAAATTGCCTCTTCAAATCTAGTCAAGGTCAGTAACAGGCAAAAGTCATTATCATTTATTTCACCTAAGACAATTAATAATAAAATTAGTAATATTAGTTCAGTTTACTTTTAAGAGTAAACTAAATCAAATTAAGACCACTTTAATTCTGAGTAAATGTGTCTGCACCACAATTTAATGCAGATTAACTAATCCACTCTAAATGCACACATTTAGTCAATTTTCATTAAATTTGCTGAGTGCCTCTACAAAGAGAATATGTGGTATAACTGAAGTAGGAGAGTGAATATTCTTATTTTGGGGTAAGGGATTTACTGGTATTGGATGGTATTCTTTTAGGCTGTGAATTATTTCCACTTTTAAGATAAATATATATGGACACTATTTACCTTTAATTTTAACTGGTTTTATATTAATTTCGCTGCACTGGGTGTAGATCTATAACTTTTTCACTTTCAGTTGTTTTTCTATTAATCTTTTAAGTCGCTCTTTTCCAAGAGAACATTTAAGAATACAATGGGATCCTCATGTCATGAAAATCAAAAAATCAGTTGAATGTATAGTAAGGATTTCCATTAACAGTACCTAGGCACTTCATTCTCAAGTAGCAATACTTTATACTGCTGTCTATGCAGCACAGCTAAGGGGTAAGATTTCCTCTGGTAACTGTTCTTGCAAGAAGAAGGAAGTTTAGCCTTTTTATCATTTATACTGGAATCGTCCTTATAAAACATGTTCTAGAGGAGCAAGAGATGCTCTGCTTTTTGTTGTCTATGTATCTTGAACAACCTGCACTCACTTGCAACCCAAGAACAGCCAATGCATCCAGAACCAAGTCAGTACCAACATGATGAGGGAGATGGGGAAACTGAACAAAAACCAGGTTCCAAAATTCACCACTTCAGCTTTTGGATAGTGGCTGTAATGGGAAAAACAAAACAAAACAAAACAAAAAACAAGGATGCAAAAAAAGTTAGGATAGCAAAAGAACAGGCACCTCCAATATGCATAGATGCTCTTACACATATATGTATATATTTTTGTCACAGCATGATAAAAAAATTGCATCTTTATATATTTGCAACTGGTTGCATTACATGTGCATAGGGAAAACAATTGCCAAAGAATATAAATCATTGACCACGCCCAACCAAAAGACAAGCCATATAGCACTTCATGCCTTTAAGACCAGATGGTCTGGATTACCTAGCCAGCTTCAAAAATCCTTAGAGTTACTAGGAGTGAAATTCTGGCCCTACCTGTATTTTTTTCCTAAATCTCTTCACATTGGCAGGCTTATGAATTATTTCACCCAGAATCAATTTGTATGTCTTATCCTGGACCTTATAACAAACAATGATTATAGTCTACTGGGCTCAGACAAAAACATATGTGTATTTGATGGAACTTCATAACAATAAGATCTTTGGAAATCCTGTAAAATCCAAATCCTTGGTTTAAAAATGGCTTCCAAAATCAGTTTTCTTTGCTATCACCATTTCAGAGAGAGAAATGAAGAATGACATGATGGCAGTGACAACAGTAGATGATCAGAGTCAAGTTTGAGCTTGGTTGCATATCTGTGTTTGCGGACAATTACCACCAGTCTTCTGACAGAGGTAACATTCATGTATTTGAGAGCCCTGGGCATATATGATAAAGGAAATACTTAGCTGATCGGAGAGTTTCTTCCCATCTTCTCTGAAGCAAGGCTGTAATGTCACATTTCTAAGTCTATTTATTCTTACACTACACAGAATTACACAGAATTATTGTTGAGGATGAAATAGACCTTAGATCATCAAGTCCAGCTTAAGACCTGAACGAAGACCTAACCTACACAGTAAGCAGTCCAAGTACCACTAGTGATGCTTCTAATTTCACCATAAGAACTCACTTTCTAAGAATCATAGAACAACTTGAATTTTTGACATTCCTTATGTTGTATTTCTCTTTGTTGTCCTTGATATATCCTCATGGCTTTAGTGCTTACTTTTCCAGAGTGCCTGCTGCCTTCAAATTCAAATTACACACTCAGAAGAAGTTGCTGAAGAAATGTAATTGTTACCATACTTTGAGGAATTCTTGTTTTGCATGGCAGAAATACACCAATGTGTATTAATTTAAGTTCCTGCCTTTTAACCATTAACCATTAGTAATAACATTAGAGGAGGAAACAAAATTGCTTTCAGAAAATTCAGAAGAAATTACAGTAGTTATGTGAGGTAGAAAATGACCCATGGGGAGAGCCACAGAGATGGTAAAGACCCAACCACCATTGTCACACAACCACAATATCACTTACTTGTTGAAGTGCTCTAAGAATATGAGGCTAGTGGAGGTCCCTATGATGGTTGTCAGTCCTCCAATGGTTGCTGCATAGGAGATACTTAGTGAGAGGCATTTACAGACCATGTGGTCATGTCTGGTCTGATACCGGTACTTGGTGGTCAGGTCCAGTTCTGAGGACTTAGGAGGCAGGACCAGTATCTGAGCCTGTGAGGGGATACATTCATGAAAAAAAACAGGTGCAGAATAGCAGTCAAGCTTGATTTAATTCCATAGTTATACTGGTCCCAGAGAAAAGCAGGTTTGTGTAATAGGGAGCAGGGTTTTCTTCTCAGGGATTAACTGGGATCAAAACTAGAAACTTTTCCAGAGGCCTGAAATTGCCTGGTCTGTGGCAGAAATGTAGGACAAACAGTAATTTTACTTTTGGCTATGGTTTGGGCCAGCTCCAGTTATGAGTGGAATCTCAGTGGGATACCAAAAACCTTTGTGTGCTGCAGGGGCAGAATGCCAGCACTGCAGCAGTAGGAATCTGTAATCCTTGAGGTTTATGAGCAACCACCAGATGAATGCTTGGTGGACTTGTTGCACTTGCATGGGCTCAGGGCCTCTAAATAGGAATGGAGTGCTAGGGGTCTTATAAATAGCAAGAAAAACATGGGGCAATGGGACCATGGAAGAAAAAGCTGTGGGAATATACTGCTCAAAAACAAACTTAGCAGTGACAGAAAGGTCTCTATGTTGCTAAATCAAGTTCTTGTACTGGGAGAAAGTTACAGTGCTTCAAGGCACTTCACATGCAACCCAAGGGTTTAATTTAGCATCAGGAAAAAGGTGCAAGTAGTTCAGATTTGTTAAGTTTGTTAATTTTGATTTGGGTTTATGTGGTAAAATGCTATAAATTCATAATCATCTTGAGGGTACTCTGGGTACTTTCCTAGTGGATTAAAATTGAAACGAGTGTAATAACTACAAAATAAACACTGAATATCTATGGAAAATGTGTATAACAGGAAATTCAGTATCAGTAGCAGCACATTTGCCTTTTTTTATTTGGAAACATATACTCAGACTCTTTTCAAGTGTGAATGAAAATTTTTATGTTGATTTAGCCATATGAATTTATGGCATTAATATACTACATAACTGAGTAACACATCTTACACGGAACACATATGAAACACTGAGGAGCATGTCTGCCTTTACCCTCAATAAACCCCTTGGTTTATTGTCTCCTTACCTGAGGTAAGTGCTGCCCATTGCTCTTAGAATTCATCGTTCCAATAGGGTTGGCTATCATGTGCACACCATTCATGCTCTGTAGGGAGGCAAATGCTTTTGGATTAGCCTTTCTTCTGCTCTTAGAAGCACTTAGATCACAATTTATGATGCTTTGTAAAGGTCATGGATAGTGGGCTTTAAAAATCAAAACAAGATGCCAACACTAAATTCTCAGCTGTAAACTACACTGGGAAAAAAAAAAAAGAAAAAAAAAGAAAAAAGAAAAATCTGATTTTATTTTAGAGTGATCTTAAAAGTCAGATTATGATAAATTTAGGTGGTTTTCTGCCACGTAGGAGATTCTAACAGGTCCCTTGCTAGAGATTTTGTGACATATGTAGGTTATGCTAGTAACTGAGGTTCCTCACCTGTAGGAGATGACAAATACCTGGACAATAAAAGATCCTATCTGAACTTGCTAGAAACTCAATGGAATTGTTAGTTTACTGAGTGGATCTCAGGATTTGCTGCGAAAAGCACAGCAAACACTACAGAACTAATGTTCCCCAGCTTGATTTATGCAAGCAGGCTAATGGTTTAAACACAAAGCATGACATTCTGCAATACAAACTCTCTGCCAATAACCACTACTTGTTCAAAATAAAGAAAACAGTTTGTTGCAGAGCTGCGAGACCTCTGCTCTGATGATTCCTGCATTAGAAGACAGTGTGGTTCTTCTGAACTACATAAGTACTCTACTAGTACAGTAGACAATACCT
The DNA here is from genome assembly GCA_024611195.1 of Ceyx melanurus. Lineage (NCBI taxonomy): Eukaryota > Metazoa > Chordata > Aves > Coraciiformes > Alcedinidae > Ceyx > Ceyx melanurus. The sequence goes on along the minus strand of JANHGL010005011.1, from coordinate 117,818 downwards.
TTGAGTGCATCAAGGAGCTGAAGTCAGTAGCAGTAGCACTAAAAATAAATAAAGAAAATTATACTTTAAAAATGCCTGTTCACCCAGCTCCCTCAAAAGGCACACATCATGGTAGGAAGTACAAAATCTTTGGGAGAGCCAGTTCCTACTGAAATGGTGAAGAATATGATTTATTAGTACCTCTTATGTGATTTCTTGGCCAGACATATAAGAGTCACCATTCTGTTTCACAGCTCTATCACTAGCTGTGTAAAAATGGGGTTCCACCTCCATGCAAGAAAATATATGGAATATAGGTAGTAGGTACCCCATTCTAGGAAATTACTCCATACATAGTTGAATTAATAACCAGGCAATCCAGTCCTACTGCTATCATGTTCCACTCAAGTTCCCATCGGCCAACCTCTCAAATGCTATTTTGGAGCACCTATCTGTAGCACATTAATGCCTTCACCAAAATCTGTTCTGTGTGGCATGTGGAACATGAAAACAATCCACTGAACTTCTACTTTGACATTAAAAACTGATTTGATGCAAGAAGATGTGCTATCTTTCTTTTTCCCATCAAATTTGAAGCCCTTTTTCAAGTAATAATATTTTAATAACAGTTCTTTTATTAAATATCCCACACATACTCTTCAAAAGGGCTTAAAGAGATTAATGGCACAATGCCAAGATGAAAATTTGATTCAATTTTAATTCAGAGATAACATGACTGGGATAAAAAGTGATAACAAGGAATACTGGGGGACCCATTAGTCTCAAGACTATGAGAAAACTATATCTTGCAATTTTATGGTAATTTAATTAAAATTTTTGTTTCCACATAATTTTTTTAAACGTGTAACAAGATTTTGTTTCACTTCTGTTTTTAACACTTGTGAATAGAGGAGCTCAAGAATAATAGAATCATTTAGGTTGGAGAAGGTCTTTAAGATCATTGAGTCCAACCATGAACCCTACTCTAACATCAACCAGTAAGCTATATTCCCAAGTACCACATCTATATATCTTTTAAACGCATCCAGGGATGGGGACTCAAACATTTTCTGGGGCAGCCTGTTCCAATGTCTGACAATCCTTTCAGTGAAAAATGTTTCCTAATGTCCAGTTTAATCCTCCCCTGGTGCAGCTTGAGGCCATTCCCTCTCTTTCTACCACTAGTTACTTCTGAGAAGAGACCAGCACCTGCCCCTCTACATTGTCCTTTCAGGTAGTTGTAGCAAGTGATAAGGGCTCCCTTCAGCCACCTCTTCTTGGGAACATATAGCCCCAGTTCCCTCAGCCACTCCTCAGAAGACATCTTCTCCAGGCTCTTCACCATTTTAGTTGCCCTTCTCTGGACCCACTCCAGCACCAAAATATCTTTCTTGTATTGAGGTGCCCAAAACTGAACACAATTTCAAGAAGGGACTGTGCAATTTACTCTCACACCTTGTAAGAAGATGCTTCTCAGTATTTAGCTTATGACATAATTTTAGGATAATAACTTTGTATATTCTCCTGTGTATTTTGAACTGCTGGTTTGTTTGATAATTTGACAAAGACATTAGTCCTTTATTTTCACTTTTCACCATACTAGATTTAAACTTAAGAGAGATCTGGTTGAAACAGTCAGTGTTTCTGTTGAACTTTTGCTATATTAAAAGAAACATGGAGGGTGGGAGGGTTAGGGGAAGGGGAGGGTTGGAGAGGAGGAAAAGGGATGTGTTTTGTTGATTCTCCCTCTCCATCCTTACTCTCATCTCTCTCCTAAATGCTCTTTATAATTCAGACTTTGCTCAGGAATCCTCTGTGTCTTCCTTCTGGATATAGAGTCATAGAATCATAAGGTTGGAAAAGACCTCCAGGATCATGAAATCCAACCTTCTACCTAACACTTCCATGGTCACTAGACCGTGCTCTGAAGTACCACATCTACTCGCCTCTTAAACACCTCCAGAGATGGTGATTCCACCACCTTGCTGGGCAATCTGTTCACAGGATTATGTCCCAGAATATGTCCAGTGGGCCCTCAGTACTGTGCTTGGATGTTCTCCATGACTGTTCCTTCAGGGGAACAGAAATAAAAACCTGTGGACAGCACTCTTTCATGCAGCACAAATGCAGACTTCAAAAGAAGATCTTTCAAACCCCAAGAAACATTTTCCTTCTTTCTAAAAAGGCCATAGTGTTAAAAAAATAAATTAATACTGAGAAGATTTTCTGAGATCCAGACCATTACATTAATTCAATTTCTCATATAAGCTTTCCTTGTCAGTCACATCTGAAACATTCACTTCTAAGCTTCTGCTAGCCCTTCCTGGCTCTACTCCTGGGTTTCATCTCATTGCGACCTGTGTAGGGCTCAAATCTCCAGTCGTGATGTACTGTGTTCATTCTTACTCCTCATTGATGAAGATAAGCTCCAGTGAAGGCTGGCCATGCTTTTCGTTGAGACCTGAAACAAAGGAAGATAAAGCAGCCCTTTGATAGAATTGAGCTAAGCCCCTGGGCAACTCCAGTGAACCTGAAGAAGCTACTGAAAAAAAAAAGTTTGTTCAAACCTTCTCAGGTACTCTATGACCCTCATGAAGCATTTTATAGTGACTTACTGTGCTGATCACATGCCTCTGGCAACTAAAAAGACTGTCATGCCTACATATAATAGACAAGGTTAGATGATATAATTTTCATCCTGAAACCTGTGAACTGAAAGAAAAAGTCACTCTTTTCTCTGCATATCCTTTCTTTATGGGAATGAAAAAAAAAAAAAAAAAAAGAGCCTTAGAGCTCTTAATCATTTGTTCATTTGTTTTTGGTTTTTGTTTGGGGTTTGTTGTTGGTTTTGTTTTTGTTTTTTGTGGCACCTGCTCTGCCATGGGCAGATTGGAATGGTAGAGGTAGAACAGACAAGCATAGAGTTGTCACAGAGCACACTTTGGGGCCTCTTCTACATTTCTTTGACATTCTCCTGAGAGGTTTCCTTTCCTTCCAGTCATGTAAAGTCCCACAACCTAAGAATTTATGACACACAATCTCCAGTACATGCCCTGATTCAACATAAATATTTTCCCAGCTCAAATTCTCCCATCACATCTTGAAACTTTCTTTCATTTTTTGAAGGAAATATCAGTACAAAAAGAGTACGGACCAGTGTCTTTGGCAGTACAATTCAGTCAGCTCTGGCTTCCACAGAATTTGAATAAAGTTGTACCAATGTTCACTGACTGATAAAAAATATTGACCAATACCTATTGGCTCATTTTCTTCAGTAATGGTGCTGCCTGCAGTACTGATGACCTCATGCTCCTCCTCAGCATTCACTAGCTCCTGAAGCACTGCCTCCACAATTGGCATCACCATGGCGGTGGTGGATGTGTTGGAAAGCCACATGGAAAGCACCGTGGTACAACACATAAAGCAAAGAAGCAACCTGGAGTACAAACACAAGGAAATCTTCTTTGAAGCACTTTCATAAAAATTGAAGGGCTCCTTGCCTAAAATTTTCATTAGACACCGATTACTACACAGGGCCTTTTTCTTTTTGTGGGTGCCAAAATATAATTCTCTGTGCAGATAAAAAGTGTCTTGTGCCAAGAACTGTCAAGAAAATATATCATTGGAACTGGTTTTCTGTTCCAGGTGGAAAATAGCATGTGATGTGAAACAGAATTTTCAGCCTATCTGTGCAGGATTCAAGCATTCTTTTTTTGTGTGTTTGTTAAGCAACAGTCAAAGAAAGAATAGAAAGATGTCAGTATCAGAAAAAAAAAAAAAGCAGAAAAAAAGCAAAGGGACAACAAGCTAAGTTGGAGGTGGCAGAAAGACAATTATAACATTTTCAAGCTTTCAAACTCTTAAAGATTGGTAAGAAAAAGAGCCTCAAACCAAGTTATCTTTTACCCACAGATGGGAAGGATGAAGTTATTTGTTCTTTCAAGCTGCTACTGTCAGCCTCAGATTACCCCAAAGTCAAAGGTTCACTCACATGCCTGGCTTTGCTCCAGCCATCATGACCATGCGCAGAGCAATTCGTTTATGGAGATTCCACTTTTCTACAGAAGCTGCCACACAAATCACACCCATGAGGAGCAAAGTTGTGTTCTTGAAATATTCAGCAGCCACCTTCATTAAGGGTAAGGGGGAAAAAAATCAGATAAAGTAGTAACCACCCTACATAGAAACCATGTTGAATGAGAAATATGGTATTGTGGATTTTTTTTCCCTAGAGAAAGAATGACAGGGAGCTAGAGTAAAAGGAATCATTCATGTCAGAATGTTATCTTTATTCTCTTTCATACTGTTTACAAATATTAAAGCTCTGTACCCACTTGTTAGTAGGTTTCTTAGCTTTGAAGATATCAGAAATTTCCCACATTTGAGCACATTGTTCACTGACTGCCAGTTATCATACTCAGTCTGAAAGAGTCAGAGAGAAACCTCTGTACTGAAGGCAGCTTATTCACTTGCTTCATCTGCTTTTTTGTGCTGGAGATGTCATTGTCTATCTTGCTTGTATTTATTATTCAACTGTACAGTTTCAGAAAAAATATATGATGATATGGGATATTGCTGTGATGATCTGTAAACTCTTGTGCCATAACTTTTCACAATGGAAATCTGTCTCAGGGAAAAATGTCAAAAAAGAGAACTTTAATTTAAAAGGGATAAGAACAACTCATCATCTGTCTTGTGAAAAAAATTCAGAGACCATGCATGATTATCCAAAGAAACATTCTTGAATATGTGGCTTGCTGAGATATGGAAAAAGTTCTGTGAAGTGACTGCAAAAATAACAAATGAAGCAAACCAAAACATTCACTCATACAGAGTCTCATGTGAAAGTAAACAAAATAAGATGCTTAGATTCTAGCTACGTTTTTCATTTTGTTCTGATGCAATCTTTCTCAAACTGCTGCTGGAGTATTTTTCCAAAAACATTTCTTCTTCAGTTTAAAACTATTCCTATCTAGGGTGCTAGCATTTAAAAACAATTAAAATCAGTAGAAGCATTATTTTTTCCATTGTCCACAGTTATACTGACAGTCCTCCATAAAAGTTCAAGAATAAAACTAATGTTATTTTGTGAAATCTGCAGCAAGTAATTATATTTAACAAATCCCCATAGACCTAAATAGACTTGGTCACCATACTTGTCTGCCAGAACTTTTTTTTGCTTTCATTCACTGTTTTCTTTCTCATTAACTTTCTTTGTTTTCCTGCTACCTTGTTAATAAATAAATAAATAAATAAATCTTGAATGGAACAAAAGGAATCTAGTCAGCCAGCAGCACAAAGATGATGTTGTTTTCCTTCATTCCTTTCACAGGCATTTTGGAGAAACATGTGATAATATTCTTATTAATAAACAAATACACATGTAAGACACACTGGCTCATGTTCTTAAGCCCCTGCGACTTATTTGTAGCTTAAACTGCTAGGCAAGAGACCAGGGTTTCCTGGGCACTCTAAAGCCACAGACTGGAAATACTGCAGCATCATCAGGGTTTATTTTAAAATACATGGGTTTATTTCTGTTCCTAAAGCAAATGATACATTCTCTGTAATAGTCTCACTGTCATTTAATTTGATACTACACTGAATTTCTCTCAGGCTGCCCTTAAAATTTTACCTCTTTAATATTTTGCAGAATTTTGTAATGAAAACACGTAACTACTTTACCCTTATGTTAGAAAACAAAATCCTCAAAATATTTAACTGTATTGGTAAGGAAATGTATTTGATTATACGACACAGTTGTTACACTATTGGGAGGAATAAGGCAGGTCATAAAACTTTCAGTTCATGCTCGACTCCATCCATTTATGGGTATGCCCAGGGCTAGATTCTGTTAATTCAATAATTTTATGGTTGCTACATATTCCTCTGTGTTCTTATCTGTATTTCTAGCCCTTGTAAATCAATAATGATGCCCTCTCTAACTGGAAAAAAAAAATAATTTAAAAAGCAAAAAACAAGGTGGAAAAAAAAGCTGTAAATGTAATAAAACACATTCTTGGCTTATCATGAAAGAAAGTAACATTCAGAAAAAAAAGTCTCAATTAAGCAATTCAGAACTGATCAGACTTTTTTTTTTTTTTATGGGTGCTCCTTTGCCTTAGAACTTGTGGCTACAAGTTTAATATTTGGAAAAAGGACTAGACATTCACCTAGGTAAAAAAAAATAAATTTAGTTTTATACAGAAAATAGTAACTGTTTTTAGAATATGTAGCTCGTGCCTTATACACCATCTATATAAATATGTATAGAAGGAAACTTTATAGTTTATCCCATAACTGCTGTTTACATAGTTTTAGAGGATGGGAATAATGAGATCATATGATGCAGTAAGTTTTTGGAATTGTTGGTTATGCAGTGACTGACAGAATGGACACCCCTCTTGGTTAATATAGTGTTTCCTGTATCTATCTTCAATAGAAGAAAGAGCTGGTCAGCCCAAGCAACACATTACAAGATGCGCACTTTTTCCTTCTATACCTCTTAGTCTTGCTAGTCCACTAAGATCAATATTATACAAGTGACTGAGAGGAAGAATATTAACTGGAAAAAAAGCACATATTGGTCTGACCTCACTGGACTTCATGACTCCAAAAAGTGGGTATAAGAAAGCAGGAACTAAGGCTGCTGCACCAAGAGGTACTGCTTCAGAGACCCAGTATACAGCTGTCACAATCAACACATAGGCACATGAGGCTTCCTGTAGGAGGAAAACAGAAAAGTTACATGTTACTGTCCCACCACCTATTGTGGAAATCTTGTGAATGCATTCATAGGACTCATCAGACCGTGGGTGCCTGGACTTAAGAAATACCAACAAGGACTGCATAAGGACCTCCTCAGGTACCGCTGTTTGTGTGTGAAATCTAGGCTTCCTGAAAGGCCAGTTCCAGAAGATTATACCAATGAGAGGTTTTGCACCTAAGCCAGGGAAAAACATTAAGATATTTATCAGCAAAATAATGGTTCCAAGTGCATTTACATATTTTACTTCCATAACCTAGTATTTACCAAGTGTTCAACCATGACTCTCCAGACTGGATCTGCGGAGCTGGTGTGTCTACACACCTTTCTCTCCAATATGGGTCAAGAACAGGAATCTGTAGTTTTCAGGATCAGATGAGAACGTTCACCATAGCATGGATAAAGCTACTCTGTGGCTCAAGAAAGACTCTGAAAGCTTGCCTTTTTTTAGCAGTGTGCAAACCTGTGGTCAATAGACTTTATTTTCTCAGGTAATTTCCACAGACCCTTGAAAGAACTCCACAGACTTGAAGAGATTTGAGGCAATGGGTTAAAATGAGGTAATAAATAAAAAAAAATGTTGCTGTCCAAGGTTCTGTTAGAGGAAGCCATGACAACATCATACTGAGCATTCATGGAGAGTTGGTATATGATGGAGAACGGTTCTATCTGCTGTGTCCTCCTGCAAAAATAATCAGCTAGCCCATGGAAGTCTTCTGGCCCATTTTTTTTTAGATAGATGTGTCTTTATGGCCTCCTGTTCTCTTCAGGCTTAGTTTGTTATGCTTAGAAACCTGGGGGTAATAATAATTGCAGAAATTATCCTCAGGAAAATGTTTTTCCTTTCTCAGATTTGAAGCTAGCTCCTGTTTCAAGTCTAACTGGCAGTTGTGTGGAATATTTGAGCTGATTTACACCAGCTGTAAATCTACTCTTTATTACTCTCTGGATGTTCCATATGAACTTGTCAGGTCATATGGATATACAACTCATGATGGCTATTGTTTAGAAAATCCACTATTCACAAATGTTACTTGAGTGCATAAAATACAATTTCATTACTTTTGTTTCATGACTGGTTGACTTGCAAATTAAGTAGCATTCAAGAAGTCATACAAGCAATTCCTACAGATCCTTGTGCAAATCAATGAATAAGTATTACACTACTTTTTAATTTATTTTTTTAAAATCAGTTTTGTGAACAAGGTGGTAAAGTCTAAATTAAGACTATGCAGGGATGCAAGTGCAATGGAATTTATATATATTTAAATTAATGTTTATACATGCCCCTTTACGTTATTCTTAACAAAGAACCACAAAGAGTTGTTCCTCCTTGTCATTATTATAAACTGTACTAAAAGTCACAACACAGCCCAGAGAAAAGGTTATTTATTTGCTTAAAAATTGCAGCAAAGTTTCCTCAGAAGCTTGGGTTTAAATTAGCTGCCAGACCTTACTCCTATTTCTTAGGAGTGTAACATTATACATTTCTGATTCAAGTAAGCAGGGCCACCAAAAACCAAAAGCTTATCAGTAAAAAAAAATAAATATTGAATCAGATAAACTCCAATTACTTTAAAGACTATAAAGAGTATCTGAAAGGACATTGGAGAAATTTAGCTCTGGATTGCTCTTTATGGATGGACAAGTACCCTGAACCACATAGAAATGCACTTTTTTTTTTTTTTTCTCTTAATTGTCATATAAGAGTGGTTTAGTTTTAAAGCTGTCCAGCACAGGTTTCCCTAGTCCTCTATGATCAGGTCCTTCAGAAAAAGGTTACACTAAAAGATTGTATTGAAGTTGTAATTTTATTGCTACCAAGAAAAAATTATAAAGCATTCTCTAGAATGTTCTCTTAGAATGGATGGTGTTGCAGAGATTTCTTTTAATATTCATGGATTATGAAGCATGTATTTTATATCATGGAATTGCTATGCTGTTTGAAAGTCCAAAGACTTGTGTTCAGTTTGCAACAACTTCAAGTGATAGCTCCATTAGAAGAAACCCAAAGAATTTTGACTTAAAAATTAAAATAATGTTAAAAGTTAAATGACAAGAATTGTTAGCAATCTCTATTAGGAAGACAAAACTACTTCAGATGAAAATCACAGAACTGATGGATCGGTTTATAATAATCAGCCAAATTGCTAACGTCACCTTTAACTTCATTACACTTCATGGTTAATATTCCATAGAGAACAGAGCAAAGGGTCATTTTTTTTGTAACTTAGTGACTATTTGACACACTTCTAACACTAATTATTTTCTGCTAACAAATTGTTACTTTTGCATGGGCTTTGTATGACAGCCAGCAGTTGTCTAAGGAGAAACATCCCTTTTAATTAAAAAGCATTGACTTTAATTTTTTTAAACAGTACAGATATAAGAACCAAGAGATATGCTTTGCCAAATTCATAAAATTAATTTAATCCTAACCTGATACCAAACTCTCTTGTTACTCCAAAATATATTATCTTTAATTTCTTTGAGCATAGATTGTTATTTTCTATTGCTCCTCTGTGTGTATCAGTAAGGTAGACTGATACTAGAAATGGAACAAGACAGGGGGAAGTTGCATCTCTATCAAAACATATCTGGGATGGACAGAGTCTCTGTGTTTCCTATACACTAGGCTGCAATCAGTTTACAAACAAAAACTAAAGTATATTTTAAAATGGTATAAAACTTAACAGCAATACTAAGAAAGCCAAGTCTGATAATCTCCCCTGAAAACTTAATCAGCTTGTCTAGCAACTTACTTTATTTTCTGACTGCTTTAAAGCAGCTTGTTTCCAAGAGAAACCATAATAATATCTTCTATTTAATTGAACTGAATTTATGTATTTAATTAATTGTTACCAGAACCGTTAAGTACTGGACTGGGGTAGTGGGTGATAATTTTAACTGTTTTACCCTTTTCACTTCTTGTTGTATAGGTGAAAATTACTGTTAAGGCCACCTCAGTGCTTGAAATAGGAAAACATGATGGTTAGAGGGACTACCACCTATCTTCAGTCAGTCTCTTAGGGAAAAAGAAATGAGGACCTGAAAGGTAGCCATGGCTAAAAATTCCACAATAAGGGTTATAAATAAAACTTTTATAACTAAAACATCTGATAATCTGAGTGATTGAAAAGAATAATAAAATCTGTGTTGTGCATATCTTGTATGCAGGCATCTGGCTAAGATATGCAAAGAGTCTAGCCTTGGGACTACCATCCGAGTTGAAGGGATTACTCTCCCCTTAACTCATGTAAATTAAAAACAAAGATAAATGGAAGCATGGATCTGTAGCAGTTCAGAGCATGCTTAAGGGTCCTTTCTGCTGATAAGGTATGCCAAGGTGTAAACGTCATGTGGTGCTGCAGGTCTCACAGCTCTTTAGGTGTCAGATATGCGTTATTAATTGGGTTCTCTATGGCCACAGAATCAGCAGTCACAGGACACCTTACACAAAACTGACTGAATTTATGTGTCATGCTTTATGTTATCACCAGTGGCTTTGTGAAAAACAGTGTACAAAGATGGAAAAACCCCACAACAACGCAAAACCAACCAAACAAAACGAAGACACACAAACACACAAAACAAACAAAAAAAACCACTCTCACATATCACTGTTAATGAGAAAGACACACAGCTGATAAAGCACACAATGAGTTTTTTGGTATGAACTGAAAGGAACTTATATATGTCCTAAACCTGCTATAGAAGTCATAGTTTAGATATAAATTTTTGAAAGGAAAAAAACATTAAGTAAATTTTCTCAGGTTTATTTTTTACCCAACAATTTAATGTCACAAAAGAATAGAAAAGCTGTTGATGTTATTCCTATGAGCCATAGGTATGAATAATTCTAAGTCCTTATGCCCTCTTTGATCACTCACACTATGCATATAATGCTTCTTTGACATTTCCAGAGTTGTGCTGATATCATCAAAGAAGCTGCAAGCTCACTCCCTGCAGATATGCAAATGGAAGCCTTCTGGTAATTCCCATCTCTATAAGAAAGTCAGAAAAATAATGCAATTGTCTGATAAATTAAAATACAGGTAAGGCAGGTGACAAATTTAATCTTCAGGTTTGAAAGCTAATCAGAGTCAAAAGGCTGTAACAAATACTACACTATAGCACTTTAATATATTGGCAGCTTAATTTATTTGGTGTAGATGTTTTCTCAAAAGCATTATAAACATTTGTCAGCTCTGGGTCAGATTCATGGCTATACTTTACCATCTGCAGTCATTCATGTACATATAAAATGAATTTAGAACATCATCTGATTACTTCCCTTAATGCTTTACAGACTATTCTGTCCTTTGTATTGCTGTTGTGTGTGTCTCTGAGCTATCATTTACTAGCCACTGCCAGAGCTGCAATGTTTCAGTAGAGTACACCTACTTGAGAGTAGTCAATGCCATGTATCGTCCTACAAGTCTATCACCCAGTCCTAGCTCCTGCCTCACTTGAGACTTTACCCTATAAATCCATGGTAAATTGAAAGTTCTTCCATGCATAATTACTGAAAACTAAACACACTAGAAGTATTCCTTTTAAAGACCTCTCCTTAAAGAATATTTTATGGATAGGTTTGTTCTGTCCCCTCTTCTGAACATAAATCATTGTAGAAAAAATAGAGACAAAATATTTCTGCTTTAAAGTAGTGCTTTACAAGCTTCACCTTGTTCTTCAGCTCTACTTGTGCCTTTACTCAAAGGAGCTCTGGTTCTTACTGTGATGACTTCTCAGTGACCTTCCCAGTCCTTCAAATCCAAGTCCTCAGTTTTCTTAAGAGCTATGCTTATTTAAGTCTTTGCCTTTTTTTTTTTTTTTTTTGAACACTACAGACTTATCCAGCATGAATACCTACAGCACTCAGAGGCTTTGTTAAAAAGAAAATTAAAATATACTTACACTTCCGGGGTATAAGAGTGGCAGGGGAAGCAGCAGAAGTGGAAGGAGAACAACCAGCAAGAGATTTCTGCATCGAAGGATATCCTTTATCATTGCCATAATCTTTACTTCCTGATGGTTTTCTTCTCTGGTTCCTCAGATACTCCCACTCCACAGTTTCCTTCACCTGTGCCTGAGTTTCTCTGAAAAGTCTCTCACTGCCCCATTTCCTATCCCCACCCAGTCACCTGAAATAGATTCCTTGATTTGTTTATTCTTCAATCTGTTTTTTTGAAAAGAAACCTTACTAATTTTTTTTAATTAAAAAGACATTTAGTTTAAGTAGGGCTCACCAGCACATCTAAATTATTATCACAACAAAACATGCAGAGATTTTCAAGCTGAAGCATAGTGGTTTTTTGACAATTTTTCTTTTTAATTCAGAAACACAGGTGTAGCTGTGTTGCATTCTTATCCCCATATTTTGAAAGGGGTTTTTTTTCCATCATCTAGGAAATTAATTCCTGTTTTCATTAAGCAGGTGAGATATGTTTCAGGCTTCTTCTTTTCCTCCTGTTTGGTAGTCTGAATGTTTCAAATATGGGTTTCTTTTCTAATGGACAAATATTAAAATAAAAAATCTATTGTTTCAGTAAGCAGAAACAATCTTGCAGATATTCCTTCTTAAAATAAAAATAAATTTAATTTAAAAATTAAGCCATGTGCAGCTCCTCCAGGTTTTGTCTTTGCTATAGTTTCAGCTTCTACCTTTACCCTACTTTTGTCTCAAGCTTGGAATTCACAGAGAGGCAATTCCAACACAGATTATACTCAGTCTCAAGAAAAAATCTTGTTAAAAAGCTTCATGCAACTCTAATTCACCAATGGGGACTGTGGAAGGTAGTACTTGCTCCACCCATTATATAAAACCTAGTCAGAACATTTGAAAAAATCAGAAGCCTCCTCTTTCTGACATGCACACAAATGTACAAAATGACCTTTTTATAATTTGCTGAGCAGTTTGTTATAGTTTCAAAGACCCCATACTGATAATAAATAAATAATCATTGTTTTCTGAACAGTGTCATTTGTTTTTCATGTTTCTTCCATCCTGATGCATGAACGTCACTTATTCTTAAGACATGGGTTGATCTCTGTACAGATTCATGTGTCCTTCAAGTAACCGCAGGATTCAGATCCAAACTGAGAAGTTTTAGGTTTTCTATTCTAGTCTCCCTGTGGAGAAACATTTCTACAACTCTCTGTTATTAATGCCTTTTGTGGGGCAGAAACTACTGGAGATTTATGCCTGAATCCATTGGCTGGTCACGTGCACAACCTGTAGATGGAAATTATTTGCCCTGCATCTCATAGGAAGCCCTACACCTGCTCCCAAACCTTTCTTGCCTATCATCCCCCCATGCTCTGCTAGTCTGAGCCCCCCAGACTGAACTGCGATGCCTTTGTAACACTGAGTCCTGACAGACTGGCAAAGACAGACCTGCAGAGAAGTTTGGTGTGCAGGGTGAATTCTTTCTGAAATTAGGCATTTTATCTAAAGGTGTTGGCCTTGTTTGAGCTAGAACAGAAATAACTCTGTTCAGTGATTTTGCTTTTCAGCTCAGTCGCTTCTAATTAACTGCACTATCTGAAGTTAACAGCACTTTTTTATTCAGGCTCAGTTTCAGACAGCACTTGATGTTTATAGTTACTACCAAGGATTGCTGTGCAGAAAGGCTCTTGCTTATTACTTGCTCTTGTAAGAGACCAGGGTAATGTCTAAATCTTGTGTACCATGTTAAGGTGTTGTAAAGTAAAATGTCGCACCTGTAAAGTGCTGTAAAGTAAAATGTCAGAGGAGTGGACAGGACAGGTGATCCTAAACCAAGCAACAAGGTAATCTATTCCATGTAAGTCATACTGAGAATAAAGATGAGGACTCATGAGGGTCCTCTTCTTCAATGGTCAGTATCCAAAAGGGACTCTATCTGTTCCTCTGTTCAATTCCTGTCTGTGTGTTCCCGAATGCAGTTCCAGAATCCAGCTTCTCAATCCAGTTCCTGCCTGCCTCTGAGTCCACTCTGGGACTTTCCCAGCGCCTGCCCACGGCATCAGTGGTGCTGGTGATATAGTTGCCTTTGGAGGTGAGAGAGTGGCAGGGTGGGTTTGATATTTGTTTTGTAAATATTGTATATAGTTCATTGTATTCATATATTTACTAAAGCTCTTTTTGTTTTCTTTTGTAGTCCACCAGTCTTTGGGAAGAGAGAGGGGTTAGTAGTGAGTGTCTGTCATTTGTCTATTGTCTAGCCCAGTTCTTCAGAACTATGCAATGTCTTTATACCTTGATACTTCTATCAAGTAACAGAACCTTGAGACTATTCAGGAAAATTTAACAATTAGTTTTAGAAGTAGAAATATAGTTAATGTGAAGATTTTGGGTTGTCCAATATGGCCTAGGAATTTATATCTGTTTAGTCATTAAAAAAAAAACAAACAACAAACTAAAATAAAGTCAAACAGGGAAGCTGTCTGAAGCCCAAAATGCTGCCCTGAGGCAGAGTGCTCCTTCCCACTTGAACTCTGGAAACAAGAATTCCTATTTATTACCTGTAAGAGGGAAGGGTCGTTCTCTCTTCTGTACTGTTGCTCCCAGGAAGAGTCTTATAGTATGAGATAGACAGTTACTCAAGCTACAAATTGCTAAATAGTAAATCAGCTGCTGAAATCAATACAATGCAAAATCAGTTTAATTTAGAATATTTTTATTGTTACATTGGTAGTCTCTGTTAAATTAACCTGGGCAGTCCAAACACATTCCTAAGTAATAAATCTTTTTCCTACACTACACAGAGTATCAGGAGGAGACAAACACAGAAAAACTTTATTTTCAGTTCAGGAGATAAAGGTGTCAATTACCAGTTTGTAAGATACAGTAAGGTATGTATGTCACAGGGAATGAGTCAGTATTCAAAATTAGCTGTAATTCTTTTCTATGGATTACTAAACCGATGAGTAAATTCTGGCTGCTGGACAGTGCTGTTGTGGGATGAGGAGAGTGGCTGGGAGGTACTTCTCAGGATGGTGACTGCTAGCATTTAATACTTCCTGTGGTGCTTGCTTTTGTTATATTTGCGGACTTGGAGTCACTAACTGTAAGGGATTTATGAATTGCCTTGTTTCCAGGCTATTCCGGCAAGTGGTGTTTCAAGAAGCCAAGAAGCAGAGCTGGAAAGGCAGGAGGGCTCTTTATGGCATTTCCCCTCTATGTGTTTATAAAGCATGATGTGGAAAGAAAATTCAAACAGATCATGAGTGGGAATGTTTAAAGATGTGTGGACTGTAGCACAAGCCTTGATGTGTGTGCAAGTAGGGCAGGTGGAAATACTCATGGCTCATAGCTTTTTGGATGAAGTTTTATGTTTCCTTTGCCATCTGCTAGCCAGGCTTTGAAGACAGTTGACTAAGACCTTCAGGTATAAGAGTGCACCTACACATGTTGTCTTTTACATCATCAAGGATTTGTTATTTATGCTTGTATCCTTAAGTTACTGTGCAAATAGATAGAGAGTGTTGGTATGAAAGGATGAAATAAATGTTCAGCTGTTTTCCCATGGTCTGGAAGTAGAAGTACCTCTAATATCAATAGAGAAACAAAGTTCCTATAACTTGATTATAAAAATGAGGGGATTTGCTTTGGAAAAGTTAGGATTTTTCATTGCTAGTCATCTGTCTGACAATATATATATATCCTTCTTCTGTTCATTTTCTGTCCAATATTTTTTTTTTCTTCAGTTTATAATAATCAGCCACATTATTTCTGCAAACATTTTTTGATGCAAACCAGTACTGCTTTTCTACTGGTCCCAAATTCATAATTCTTACCACTGGATTGGTGAATGGTCGTCTACTGTGGTGCAAATGTTCCCTAGCCGAACAGTTTAGAATTTCTCCATGTACTCAGCACTTATGCACCCACACATGCATGAATATACAGATACATACACACAAATGAATTTTTTTCATTTTCATTTTTCATTCTCAAAAAATGAGCCACACTGCTAAATTCAGCACCAGGTATGTTTTAATGCACCTTCCTTGCCTCAGGGATTCTGAAGCATGGGTTTAAGTGACCTACATTCAAGTGATAGAAACCGGAAAAATGTGTCATCATGAAATTAAACAGGATCTTTGTTTTGCCTTTTACTCCACTGAGGATAAATCCATGTTGCCTTCAGAAGAAAAAGGAGCAGGAGCAAAGTCATGTGCAAATAATGAAAGAAACATTGCAGATTATTTTGGGGCAGCAGCTCCAGGAAGCAGAGAATATGTTCACAGGCATTGTTTGTTGCTGGTGCTCACAATGCCCTTTGTCTTCTGCAAATGTTGCTGCGATTAAAAACTCTCAGCCAAATGAAGTGAATCAGACTGCTTATTTACAAGAATATTTGGAATTAATAACATATGGCATAATTTCTGAAGGCTGACAGTTATGAAACCTCTTCCTTTCACAGAAGGCCTTTGCATCTCTTTATAATATTCTTGTACCAGCCAAACAAAATATAAACTTTTTTCCCCAGCTAGGAAAGCAGCTTTAACTGCCACATACACATAAGTATGTGTAAGCATATGTAAGCATAAGTATAGTATACTTATGTATTGCTTATAGGAAACCCACAAGATAAAGAAACTGCCTGTCTGTCTGGGGTGTATACCAGACTCCCTTCTTTGCTGTCACAGAATGTGCCTCCAAGCCATCAAAAAAATCGAATTTCCAGGACTGAACATTTTTCCCCGTTTAACATGGAACTGTAGAGTGGATTCCACAAGAGGGAGCTAGAAAACAAATAATCTTTCATGGAGCAGACTATTAAACTCTGTATAGAATAAAGTGGTAGATGTGCTACATGTGTCCATTATCAACCAGAAGAGGTGCCTGAGTTGCTGTTGCATCAAGTCTCCCACTCTGATGGTTCCTTGTTGTATGGAAACATCAAGTCATGCTTCAGGGCTTTGTAAAGACTGACAAATGATTCAGCCCAAGTGTTTTTCTGGTGCCCCTGGGACTGAGCAGCTCTGTAGGCCGTGTAAACCATGGTCAGCACTGTCCTTTCAAAGTCTTCTTTCTTGAGGACTCTTGGGTAGGAAGACAGCCTGCTACTTAGCCTGCGGATCTCTGTGATGCTCTTGGGGATAATCTCATTGCAGATGATGTCAAACTCAGCAGCCTTCCTCAGTGAAGCAAGCTCCTCATCTCTGATGGAGATCCTCTGACCTTTGTCAATGTCAAGCTCAGCTAAAAGAAACTGGTACAAAATTAGAACACAGAGTTATTTATTTTCTCCAATACACTCTGGGCAAAGTAACTATGAATTATCAACATGTCATTAGGTCATTACTTTAGATCAAATGGCTGGAGGTGGGGCAGACAAAAAAAAAAGTCTCTGTGTGAACATTGGACTCCTGTGTTACCTTCCAGGGAAAATTAGCGATAGTCTATAGGGAAAGAACAGAGGAAAAGGTAAAAACAGGTAGTTTTCTGATATCCAAAACAGATATGAGTTGCTGCTGGTGCCATGTGGGGATTAGAGAGGTGGAGACAACGTCACAGCCGGGAAAGGTGTTTTACCCTCCTAGGGATAACAGTGGTAGCCTAGCTGTGTGTGAGATCACAACAGTGGCTTCCCAGGCCATCTCCCCTATTTGGACATCCAATCCCAATTTCTCAAGGTGTGGGATAAATAGATTTGACTCATGAATCTTCATCAACTGGGCCACTTTCCCTTAGCTTACCATATGACAGTGTTCCATACTGTGCATTACATGTACAGCCTGAGCTTCAAGAGGGTACCTGAGTAATTTTGAAGTGAAACAGTCATGTCCTTGGGATTACTTTACAATGACAGATACTCATGGCTTTAGTGAACTGAGCAAATAATTTGAGATTGAGATTTAGACCATAGAATTCAAATGCATTGTGTTGCTAATATGTAATTGTTCTGGAACAAAGTTGCTATCAATGGAAAGCCCTTTGTTCTGGTTTTCATTTTGCCTGTGAGTGAACTAGAACTCCCATTTGAGATTCTGCAAGCAACTGCTGCTTTATTAAGTGTTGAAAGAGCTGAGTTTGTTATATATATGTTTGTTCCCTCCCTTCTGATGACTGTTACATAGTCAGCAATGGATTTACTGCTGGGATGAGTAAAAGTGACATGAAGACAAATAATGGATAATCCCAGTATGGATAGAAACCCCAATCTTGTTTAGGGCTTAAGGTACTATCTCTTCCCATATACTGAACCTCATAAAGCAAGACCACATCTTCCAGCGAGTTTTGTAGCACTGGGTTAAGGAAGGCAGATGAGGACCTCTTGAATCGCTGAGCAGCTGGGAAAAGCATAGCTGGAAAATAAAAACAGGAAAAAAGAGGTTCCGTAGGATGGCAAACACTGAAAAGACAAAACACTTTTCAATAATAAATTCAGCTAAAGAACTGCCTATTGCAAAGTCTTACAGTCAGTACAGTACAACTTCCCACTCTAAATAATATGGGTGGCATGGACTCATTTGACTATAATCTTCTAGAGCAGAAGGTTAGTTGTTTTTCCTGTATCTATACCATGTCTAGCATAGAGTGGTTTCCAACCCTGGGACTCCTGAGTTTCAGCCACAGTAATGATGTCTGCAACATTGGCTAAAATACATATTATTCTCTTGGCTCTGCAACGGGAAACCAATACTCTCAACAAAGCATACTTTCTTGAGGCCTTTCTCCTCCTGTCACACTTCTAAGACCCTACATTTCTTCTATTTTCAGCTGTCTAAAAGTCAATCTCTACTTAGGTTATAGAAATAGCTCCACCAGAAAGTAGATCATCTCTGTCTTGGGTATATATATCTGGAAGGAGTGACTCATCCTTTGGAGATGCCTACATCTATTCATTGAGCCTGTTGCCAGCTTAGATAATACAACTACATTCAATGAGGTGAATCCCAAACTGTTATGACTTAAAGGCTTCACAGTGTTACAGCTATAAACAGCCAGCTATGATCAGGTATTTATTTACTACTGTGAACTGTACTACAGATACTGTCTCAGAGAAGTGAAAAAAAAGCATATGTATAGGCCCTGAACTCCTGTTCCAGCACCCCATTGCAGTAGATCATTTGTGGAATCAATGACCTGTACAGTCTGGAGTATAGCAAACATCTGCTGCTACATTACAGACCACCTAAATGCTTTGAGTTACTAAATTACTGACCATGCAACTAGGTGCTAATAAAATATGTAAATTCCTCTAAGAGCAGAGGAGAAAAACTGTTTTGTTTAATGTTGTATGTATATGATTTAGATGTTGATATTTAGGTAACCATAGTTTGGATTTGTTGGATTTTTCTAATACTCAGGAACAGGAAGTTTTTGAAAAGCTGTGACTATTGGTGCATTTCCTCATACACTTCACTACAGAGAGCTACAGAGCTACATACATGCTTCCTACTGGATCCATGTGAGTTTAGATTAACTGAAATAACCAAGTAGTACTTGTAGGATATGTGACGAAAAACCTGAAGGAATGACTGCATGAAGTGGAAGATCAGAGATCTTGAAAAGGATCCATTCATTGCAGTAGCCTTTTCCCAGGCTGATGTCTTTACCATTCAAGCAATTTGTCTGGCCCTGCCAAGGAGGTGGTGAGTTTGGGAAAGGCAAGCTGCCTGTAGATTCTGCTCTGTGAGAGTTTGCCTAGATGACCACAAACAATTGGGATTGTATCTATTTTCTGCTGCTGTTCCATCACTGATGTTTACCTTTCTTGATCAGAACTTCGTTGAGGCACACTGGAGCTACTCCACCTTTGACATTTTGAGAATGCAATTGAGTGCATGTATAGCACTTAAAACTTCAATCACTATTTGTTGAATAATTAAAACTTTTATTACTGGGCAATTAAAGCTCTAATTACTAAACATCTGGCAGAAATCCAATCCATAATAATGACAATTCATTTTTATCTCTTTTAGATGCCCCTTCAGTAGAAACAGCCTAAGAGTACAGAGATGGTTTACATTTCAAATATTCCATGACCTATGAAAAAGATGTCTGGGGCATCTTGCTTCAATGCTGTCATGCTTATTGTCATCACACCAATCACTTTTAGCTTTCAAGTCAAGTGCATATTCCCATAATGAAGCTGACCAAAGAGTCAGCAGATTCAGCCCATCACCACTCACCCAGAAAAGCCTTGGTGAAGGACACACACAAAAATGTGTTAAAAAACATATTATCAACTTGGTACTTACCTCCTTGATGAATAACAGGTAACACCTCAAAAAGCAACTGTTTTCCAACCCAGCTGTTCCCAGGTTAAGATGGATTCAAAGTCACAAGAACTTGAGCTGCTATATTGTGAGAAAGGACTTAGCATGTATATCAGAAGCATACCATCCTCTATAGGGACCAGGTCAGCACTGACTCCCTGAACTCATTATCTCATTCCCAAAACAAATCAAACTTTGTTACAGTTCTTAAAGACTCCACTCAAACACTTTTTCAGAGCTCATTTGTATTTGTCCGTGTGATCTGCTTTTCCTGATACATATTTTATTTCTGTCTCTTCTTTTCTCTCTCTTCCTGCACAGTAGTCAAATACTACCACCATGCCCCCCACAACCCTCTCCATGAATTCATTACTTCCTCTGGGACTACTCACTGCAGGAGTAGTCTCCTAGGGTTCTGTTGACTCATCTCCTTCTTAAGAACTACTTGGGTTTTTAAACAAAAGCTGCAGCTGTGTTTGCGAACGTTGGCCTGCTGTTAACTGATTAACTCATGTCAGTTTATAGAAATTTATTTACAATTTAAACATAACATCACATCTGAGGTTTTATTTTAAAGATGGTTTAATATTTATTAAGAACTATGCTAGAATTATCTGTCCCTCATTATCCACAGGATAAATATTTGTGATCTTCCAGGTTTCCATGAAGTTGCACTGGTGAGGGCACATATGTTTAGTTTTGCTTTCCAATTCACGCTCCTACTCGTGATTTCCCAATTGCTGCCTGTGATGTGTTTGCTCAGTAACTCAGAGCATAGCTGCAAGAGTGAATTATTTGTGCATCATCATTGACCTTTTTTTTCTCCTACAAAAAGGTATGAAACCAAAAGTATGAATTAAACGCTGTGCAGGTCATTGCTACAAAGGACATACAGCTCCCCAGGGCTCCAGGACTTGAACACTGTTTAACTGGGGTGATGACTCAGCAGAAGTTATTTTGATTTACTTCAGGGGCATCAAAAAGTGCTATCCCATTGCTGCAGTGGGACCTCTTTGATGAGGGACAGAAGGAGCAGAGGAACAAGAATCACTTGTGGGTCAAAACTCCTGACTCCCTGTAAGCAAAGCAAAGGAGAGTCACCTGTTGTCATAGGGAAAGATAATGGTCCAGATGGAGTTCTATAAGCCAGATTTAGTCATCAGGGTGCCAGTTGTGTCCTCTTAGATAACAAAAGCCTGGCTCTAATGAACTCATTAAAGTAATTTATTTGGGCATCACTGGCTTCCTGGGACTAACCCCTTATTTCTGGATGTGAAAGGCAGAGTGGTTTCACAGGTAGCAGCAGTTCCTGTTAGATGGACATAAAAAGGAAAAGTGATATCTGAAATTCCTTTTTGTGTTCTCCAGCAGTTGTAATAGGGATAAATAAGGCTCTACAAAACCATATCCTCCTAGACCACCACAACCATCTTTCTACTGCAAGCTCACAACCACCCCTAATTACTGAGAAACTGCCCAGCAGTACATTCAACTTGATCCCTCACAGGAAAACATTCTTGCTTAAAGCTTTTGAAGTCAGGACTCCTAGACAACAACAGAATGAAGTTAATACATCCTAAATTATAATGTCAGCAATTCCTCCCTGTTTGGTTTTATCTAAATGGCAAAGCAGGGAACAAAAGTGTTAACTACAAAATAGTTGTTCATTGCTGTGACTTCATTTGTGCATGGAAACAAATATGCATATTTCCCCCTAAAGGAAAGGAAACCATAAAACATTATATGTTATTGTTCATGAAAGCATGCTAAAGTATGTAAACTTTTTTTTTTCTTTTCTAAATTCATTGACTATTGTTTACTTCTGTCCTATAAAAAGCCCAGAGAAACAGATCATTTGAATTATACTCTGGTGGTGTGAGATTTTTCCTAGACTAATCATCAGATGGCTAGAAAAGCAAATAAAAAAAAAATGTCAGTGGACATACTCATCCATTTTTTTAATGCTAGCTTCTGCAAGAGTCAACAAAGCCATTTCCTAGGCTAGAGGCATCAGCTTGATTGTAATCACCCTAGAACATCATCTGGTTCCCTTAGTGAGCTGGAAATTTTCCTTTTGTCATATTTTTCTATAATCTGACTGGAATTTGCACTAAATGGATCTCAGCAGACCCAGAGACTCCTAGGTTGATAACTTGATAAGAGATTTTCTCACTCACACTGACTTTTTGAAAGATGAAGATGATTCTTCACAATAAATTCAAGCATTTGCCAAAGCAAGAGAATCCAGCACTGTTCAGAAAGGGATTGTATAGTCAAACACAGCAGCCACTATAATGCCATGCAAAGATTAGGAGTGATCTAGTCTGGCTGACCCTATTTCATTGCCAAGACCGATAGGCAATTTCTAAAAGTCTTTGCTTTGGATGTTAGGACAAATGCCTGAAATGGTCAGAAGAGGATTTTCTTTAACAGTGTATAGGAAGCATTGTTTTGAACTCAGTATCTACATAGCTTCTTGACCATGTACTGCAGAAGAGAAGAGGACATACATGTCAGTTTGCAAAGCCTTGATAAAGGCTTTTTTTGTTTTCATGTTCCTCTTTGATTCCCCTTGCTTATGAGGGTTTACAATCAGACTAGATGTATATTTTATAAGAAAAGAGTTTTATTTCTGTCAGATTAGTCTTTGGTCAGAGTTGCTAGAGTAACAGTACACTAACCAGGTTCACTGTCTCAATCTAATTGTGAAATACCTCTCTTACCATACTGCAGTCAAAGTCACTAAATATTTTGCTGCCCCAAGCAACTGTCTATTTTTTCCCCACAGTAGATCTTGATTCCAGTAGCATTGCTTCTTCTGTGATTAAATGGTGTTGACCTATGAGAGGCGTGTTGTGGGCAGTGATTGTAGTAATGTAAATCACAAAAAAGTGAAATGTTCATGATTAACAGATTTTATGCATAGTAATCCTATATTTCTCATCTTACAGTTGCTTCATCCCCAGAAGGATGTGTGTTCACCATCTACAAAGTATTTCATACTTCCCTGTGCCAGAACATGAGCTTTGACTGGACAGCCTTGCAATGAAACATGCTCAAGAATAGGTCATCTATACTCCTTGATGTTTTACTTTTCTGCTTTAAAACTGCTGTTAGAAATTATTGGATACCTTGCTCTGACATGGGAGAAATGGAATGATGTCCTGGTTTGGGTGAAAAGGAAGCTGGAGGAAGAATAAGACGAATAAACTAAGGAAAATACACATAAACATCTAGAAAGACAAGGAGAAAACAGTGCAGTGCTATAGGCTATCTTCTGAAACATGTATTTGAAATCGCAGTTACTGACATAAATAGCTCCCATGACAACAAGTGCAATGCAAAGGCTTGTGCATTTCAACTTTAATACATTTAAATCTCCATTATTGGGAGATTAAATCCCAATGCCCCTTAGGAGAACACAGCAGCGAGATGGAGAAGACGTTTTAATTACAAACCAACATGAACTAGCACATTTTAAAAAGCATCTACCAAGACCATTAGACTTTTTTTTTTCTTTCAGCTCCATGCCCTTGATATCTTAGCTCCTAAGAGCTTTATTCATGCCTATTGCCTAAAAGTGAGAACAGATATTTGTTTCTTCTTTAGTTATAAAAAGACTTTTTAAAAGAAAAAAAAAATCATCTTGAAAGTCTAAGTTTTGTCATTAAGGATGTGGGAAGTAGGTATTCTTACAAAAGTTTGCAACAGGCAACACTGTTCTTATAAAAAAACCCTTACTGTTTAAAACACTTAGAATTAATAACGATTTGTATACAATCCCTTGGTTCAACACATAATCATTTTTTTTTCAAAGTTATCACTTACTAATTTATCTTCTTTTTAAGAAACACACTTATTCTGTCAGTGTGTTCTCTTTCACAAAAAAGAACCCACTCCAACCTGCAGATTTGTGCTTCGTAAATGTTTTCAGATTTATTAGATTAGATTAATGTGCAACAGAGTTTATATACAAAAATTAAAGTGGTGATAGCTTTTCTAGCTACTTGGCATGTGTAAGGAATGTAAAGGTACACTAGAAAGACCAAAAAAAAAAAAAACTCTTATTTTTACAGAAATGAATATTGTTGGAGAAGGAAATGGTGGGTCTGAGCCTGTGTTTGTGAAAGGTGGAGGATATTTTTTTTCTTTTATGATTGGAGTAAAATGGTTTCAAAGATATGAGTAGCATCAACCAACTAAAATGGTTTGAGAATTTATTCCCTCAGATGGAATTTGCACTGTGCAGCATTTTCACCTGTCCCCAGCCTGGAGCAATGTATGCTGTGTTGTTTATTCTTCCCATGGTCATAAAGAGGGTGTCCCCACATGGAATTATTTATGCTTACAAAAAAAGATGCAGTCAGCCAAGAGAGCCATTAATGTGCTGCAGTAAAGTTGCTGCAGAAGGAGTGGAAAGGACATATACACACAGAGAAACTGAAGGAAAGAAGTAAGCAAAATGTATTGTTATTCTTCAGTTTGCTGCCATATTAGCAGGACTTGGATATAGGCAATTATGAACAATATATGAGTGAAGGGCAGCAATAAAGGAAGGAAATATTGACCTATTCCACAGGTTTAACACAGAGGCAATAAGCAATTTTAGTAAAACAGGAAATTTCAGGCAGAGTTGGGAAATGAATGAGGGCTTTTTATCCCCATCTTCCTTACAGGGTCATCCCTCCTTCCCCATCTGTGTTGCTCACAACAGCCGTCATGTAAGGGGTATATTCTAAGCAATCTTAATTAAACACATTTGAAAATGTTTATTAAAAAATAACAAATGAAGGGATATAATGATGATCCAATCTACTTCCATTTCTCTCGGGAAGGAGCAGAGAAGAGAGGGAGGGAGAGAGGGAGGGAATTAATACAGCCAAGTGCTGGAGTTTCAGTGATGAGCCATGGGGAAGGACTGTAGGAGCAGAGTTAAGTGAATGACTCTCCTGTTGAACAATGGAGCAATAGTAATGGAAAACAGAAGTTTATTTTGCAGGAAAAGACAGAGCTGCAATAGCTCCAAGAGCTGTGTGCGACCTAGAAGGGAGCAGTATTAATTTTATTTTATTATCACGAATGACAGCTCAGACACTTCAGTCCAAGTATTAACAGTTGCAATGACTAGTTCCATAAAATGCCTATTCAGAGAGTAGGAACAATGTCATGTGCTTTATCTAAACAACAAATACTATGTAGATTTAGGAGCTCTCTTTGAAATTACCTTGCCTTTTCATCTAGGAGAATGGGAATTCCCTACTATACGCTAACAAGAGAATTAGGAGGTTTCTGTCCCATGGTATTTCTGATTCAAACTGCCTTTTCAGAAGATATGCAATAATGAAACACAGTGCATTGGATCTGTTGAAATGGACACTACATGAAATTCTGTGCAGGTGGCCAAATTTAAATCTATGGCCAAATCTATGGTTATGTGATCTGCAGATTAAGAAAATTAGTGAGGGTTTCTTGTTATTCTTGACTTAATTTACCCGTGCTGATATATCCTATGGGAACTATCCCATTGAAATCATAGAGCTGTTAGCTGAGTTGAAGAAAACCAAGAGAAATTATGGGGACCCTGTAATTACTTATTCACATAAGACATCTGTGAATAGTTTCAACTAGCAAGTAAATTCAAGTGTTTGATAGTGGATCTAGGAACAATTATTCTACTGATAAACTATTTACTATTTTATTTGTGTATGAACTGCTCACCCTCACACATATAGTAGCACACATGCAAAATGACAAGCTATTCCTCAGACTCATTAAGTATCAATATCACAGCTCAAAACTGAGGAATAAACTCGATATTGACCATTTTTTCTCACTCAGATTAGAAAGAACCAGAGTCATCTTACTCTTTCCTTCAGATCTCCATCTGAATTTAAATAAATTTTTAGGAGGAGAATACAGAAGTCTCACTTTTATGTTTTCTCTGCTCTGGGATTTCAGTTCTTCAAAAACAAGGAAATCCCAGCTGCCTTTCCAGCTGTTCATTTATCTCCAAATGTCAGTGCACCTGCTGCTGGTTTTCTTAATGACATTAATATGTGTTGGATGGAGGAAGTGTATAAATCAGCCTGGCTTAATACACAAAAAGCAGGGGGATTGGTGGTCCTTTTTGTGGGGAAATGAGTCATTTCTGGAGACAGTGCCTTTTCAAAACATTATATGTTTTCTAGTAGTGATGATAAAGACATCTGAGAAAGTAACTCTGGTGGTCTGAGGTATGTTTCTGAACAGGACCTGTACAGTTATTTTGACACCTGTGCAGAACATGAAGCCTGGGAAAGAGACAGGGGAACCACATGTCTCTCCTGGGGCAGTGAGTCAGAGTCACCATGAGAAGGCCTCTATTCTGTCAAGTTCACCCCTGCATGACTGTCTGAGACCCATAA
The DNA here is from genome assembly GCA_024611195.1 of Ceyx melanurus. Lineage (NCBI taxonomy): Eukaryota > Metazoa > Chordata > Aves > Coraciiformes > Alcedinidae > Ceyx > Ceyx melanurus. The sequence goes on along the minus strand of JANHGL010005011.1, from coordinate 91,454 downwards.
TATTATTTTCTGCACCTTTGTGAAATAATAGAAAAAAATAACTGAGTTCAAATATCATAATCCACAAAATCTAATCCGTGCATTTCAGTGTGTGCAGATGCAATGCTGAGTGAAGACACTCTTTGTAATATTTCCAGAAGCACAGCAAATAAATTTGAAAGATGAATACAAAATTGATTCTTTTTATAGCTGCCTTCCTCATTCCACAAACACACATATGGGATTTCCATTTTACAAAGCTGTCATTTTTCCACTGTTCCTTGTTATTTCTTGCTCTCCTAAAGTCTGACTATTCCTAGATCTTTCAGGTTTCACAATCTGCCAAAATAAAGCTGACACTTTACATATAACTGGAATCACCATTAAATAGAGAAAGCCCTGCCAGAATCTTGAGTATTGCAAATTGCTAAAGACAGCTGGACACTGTGGACCAGGTCCTCAGATGACCTGAGCTGGCATCACCAGCCCTGTGATGCTTCTCTGTGATCAGCCAGGTCACCCAGAGCTCTGTGCTGTGAAAGGCATGCTTGGAATCGGAGGGAAGAGAAGAAGGTTAGATTACTGAAATCTTACAGCCAACAAAATATCCCAAATATCTTGTTTTCTGGGGAGCGGGATCTGAAAGGTACAAAATGCTGGTGATTGTTCTCAAAAATGACTGAAATTCAAAACTTAACATCTTTTATCTGCTGCAGTTCCTGCCTCTATGGATGCCATCTCCCAATGGCTCCCAGCCCAAGAGGACTATGCCAATTTGTCCCATTTATTTGATTCAGTGCTATTCTCTCTTACCATATGTTCTCTTCTCCTGGAGTCTTTTGAGGTGAACTTGTAAAATAGGTTTTAGCTTACAGAAAAATAGTCTAACTAAATGTTTAAGGAAAATATGTAAATAACCTCATGCTCTAAACTTAGGAAGAATAAATGTGGACAAAGGAAGGAAAATTATTTCCAGTGAAAACTTCAAGCATTTTACTGACTGGAAACAGTTGAGATTTTATTCTTTGATTTAACTCCTCTGTGCATGGGGAACAGTAAAGAAGACATTATTACAGTGGAGAGGCACTTTAGATGCTCACATTGTAAATTTCAACCTTTCTTTTCCTGGATTTTTACTTCTTATATATCCAACTCTGAAGCTTGCATAATATAATGTGCTTAGAAAAGTTTATTTCCCAGCACGTACACACTCCATGGGTTGTCATTATAAGCTGCTAATGAAAAAAAAAACAAACTTGTCTGCCTGCAATCTATGTCGTCTGCCTAAAGAAGCTCTTCTTGCAAAAACTGGACTTCATTGTATAATTCTGCATTATAGCTCTTCCTCAGATTTATAGTGATAATGATCTCCCAGATAAGCTTATAGAGACCACCTGATTGTGAACATGTGGTTGCTATTCATCTTACATCATATTATATTTCTTCCTTTTGTTATATTAGGGGAGTTTTATTACTAGTCTTTGGCCTATAGGTAAGCGGTTATAATTGTGTAAGACACTGAAGCACACTAACACAACAAGCTAATTATTTATAAGGGTAAACTGACATTTAGCATGGGCACAGAATGAAACAGGGACTGCTTCTCCCCTTATTGATACTTCTAAATTCTAGCTCCATTAATCTTTATTTTCTGTTTTTATCTCTGAGCCATCCACAGACATTAAGGATAAAGCAGAGTGAAAACTAGATTGTCAAGTCTGAGATCCTCAGACACACTGGATTAACAACCATAACCCATTGCATTGGTTTACAGAGAGAGGCTAGTGTGAGTGTTCCAGTTTGTTGAAAAAGGGACTCTCATAAGGTAATTTATAACTTTAAATAATGCATGTACTACTTTGTCAAGGAAAGCCCCCATAAGGATACACACTAGGTTTTGAAAACAGGTAGGACACAGTATGTTCAAGTAGCTGCTCCCAGCTGAATTGCAGTGAGAAAAGCTAGTGCTTTTTTCCACCTCAGTGGGCAGACATTCAGGACGTGCTGAGGTTCAGCTTCAGGTTTAGCAGCTTTCATATACAGAGGCATGGGGGAGATACATTTTCTTCTTTGACAGTCTATGTTTCTATGTCTTGTTTGGTGCAAATTCAACCAGAAGTGTTACAACTCCCGGGGCACAGCATAGATGCATCTGAAAAGCCAGGTGGTCATGATACACACTTTCGCCTGTGATCACATAAATAAAAAGGACAGAGGGGTATAGAATATTTAAGACCTGTGACGAGTTGGTTACATATACTTCACTGTGCAAGTAGAAGCTGAGCTCTTCATTATAAGCTGAACATGAGCCAACAGTGTGTAATTGCAGCCAAGAAGACCAATTGTATACTACTGGGCTGCATCATTGTCCTTTGTCACATAAGCCAAATAGCCTGATTGTATCTGATCCCTATTATGGGACACCCTGGTGTGGAAAAGTCTTTGGGCACTTTTCTAGCCTTGTATCTTTGTAAGGACCTAACTGAGCTTTAGATTTGCTAAGTAAAATCAAGGAAGGTCAATCTCTTTGAGCTCTGTTTAACCCTGGTGGTAAAAGGCAACAAAGTAAGCAATATATGTGTTTTTATAGTTAGACTTGCAACCTCCCAAAGCCTTCACCCAAATTAATATGGCAATCCAGAAAACCAGAAGTTGCTGTGACCCACGAATGGTTTCACTTAACACGTGCTGTACTATATTAAGATATCTACAAATAGTATTTAACTGGAAATGAAGTTTATTCAGTGCCAAGCCATGAAAAACTGCAGTAAATAAAAAGGAGTCATGGCCTAAATTTATTTTATTTTAGTAGGGTGTTTAAGACATAAACAGTTCCCTCAGACATAAAATCTCTGTTTAATAAATTCAATCAACAGTTACTTTGTGTTTATTCACATGGCATAAACAAAAACATAATAACATAGCTGTGAGTGTTATGAAAACCATGGAGGAAACTGAGTTTGTGGAACTTGATCCATCCCTCCAGACACTGCTATGGGAAACAGGGATTTGTGCAGCTATGGCACTGTTACCATGACTGGTGTTAATGGGAAATGCAGTAGCCCCATAGACATATAAAAAAGCAAGTTTCTTGCAGCTTCCATATAATAAAACAGACTGTTTCTTGGGCAGTGATAAAAGTCTTTCTTCTTACCTACTTAGTTCAGAAAGCTCAAAAGAGAGCCCAAAATAAAAAAAAAAAAGAAAAAAATAATAGATGAGAGATGTGCAGAGGCCTCCACATAGTGCTGATTCTGCAGCAGTAACTGTAACTAACTTTAATACTATGACAGGTGGTGAATTATCAAGGCTAGTGTATCTTTATATACTTGTGCACCAAAAGGCTGGTGGCGACAAAAAACAATCACTAACCCTGCTTACATGAGGAAAAGGCAGTGCCAGCTCCAGAGACATGCAACCATCCCATGAGGCTGAGAAGTACATGGGTAAGATGAAGACCACCTGTAACAGATGGACATCAAACAGGGATGCATACCATGCTGACAAGGGTGTGAATGCTTACTCTAATCCTAAACATATATGTATTTTATTCCTTCCCATCCACATATGTCACATTTTTTCTCTCCACGCTTTTCCTTTCTCTTCCTATTTTTCTCTTGTTCATACTACTTCTTTCCATTTGGCAATTTTTTACCTCCAGCTTTTTCTCTATCCTTTCTCAGCATCTCTGCCTTTTGCTTTTGCCTCCCCTCTCAGTGGCTCAAATAAGCCCTACCAGGTTGAAAAACCTGTACTTTTTCCAAGACAAAGAAGAGATTAAAAGCATCAGCTCCATTTGAGGCATGCCACCACCTATCAAATAGATTGAGAAAATGATACCCTGATGTTCTGGCTCAAAGCAGATATCCACATCCAGCCCAATGCAGTTTACTCTCCACAATTAGGCAAAACATGACCAAAATGTTCTGCTTTCCCAGTGCCATGAAAGGAGGTGGCTTATGCAGACATAGAAGAACCTTGTGCATTTGTTTCCAGTCCAAGCCTGTAGTGCAACATCACCCTTCTACTGCCTCATTTCCTCCCAAATAACCTCTGAGCTTTGAACAGCTTAATTTTCCCTTTCTCAGCAATTTTTTTTTCAGCTACCCACCTGGCTTCTCTTTGAGCAGTGAGAAAGTCTGTGAGTTTGGAACCTAGCTCCTGGCTAGTGACCTGTTTCCCAGGGAGGAATTTCCAGAGGACAAGTGGTATGCATGCTGATCTCAGGGGAACTGGGGAGCTGCCAAACCTAACCAGCACTCTGGGCCAGGAAAGGCCCCACATACGCCTTCACCAGAGGAAAGGAATGCTTGTGGAAACTGGGAGTAGTGGAGGTTTATTTAACTCTGCTTTTCTCCTCCTTACATTCTTAGTCTCAAGCCCAGCACTAAACTTGCCCTGCCATACACACCATGATAGTGAGGCAAGAAGAGCCCCAGGTTATTACTGCAGCCTGAAGCATCTCAGGGAGGATAAAAAAGTTACCATCTAAGAGTTAGACACTGAGTAGGCAAGGGAGCCCAGTGACTTGTAATGCAGACTCAGGATAGTTTAATATCACATGCTGACTTGCACAAGCTTCATCCATGCCAGTGTCAGTTTGCTGAAAAAATGTTAACCAACAAATAATGCATTTCACTGGACGATTTTGATAATCATGGTTACTATAGGAAACCAAATTCAAGATAATGCTTGAGATTGTTGCTTCATTCCTGACAGTGGCAAGATTCTATTGAATTCAGTGGTGCTGGTTTGCACATTTCAGTGGTTTTAAAATTAAAGCAAGAGGCTTACTGGTTTGCCCATTTCAAAGCAAGATACACAGCTGCCTGTTATTTTTTTTTTATTATTTTTTTTTTTGCTGTAGCTAGGTCCATGAATCCATCTAGATTCTCTGCATCTTGGATGGACTCAGGTCACTTCAGCAGAGCCACCTGGGTGTAGAGAGATACTGCATGGCTTTGCAGAGTCACAGTTCAAGGTGGGTGTAGGTTTAATGTGGACAAGCACCAGTGTTCATCACCAGCACCCTAAGCTGCCTCTATGAGTACTGTTCTATTTTGAACTCAAGCACAGGCACTACAAAGTTAATTACTCCACCAGTCAGTGTTTTACCTCAGCAGTTTACATCTTGCCTGTCACTATTTGAATAATCAGAACCTCTGCAGCCTGGTGATGTTCATTAAGACCTGCTGACTTTCCTTTCAGTGACATTGTACTGTTCAGTGCTTCTGACAGGACTTCTTTCTGCCTGAGAAGTCATTATGCTCTTGCTGAACCTGGCATTATCTACTCCAAGAAAACAAGAATGAGTGCTTTATGCTTCAGAAACAGAATAAATAAAAAATCACCCCTATTAACAACACACAGGACTACACACACACAGTCATGCTGAAGAGATCTAGGGTCAGTGACTTAGTTAGTGTGGCCTCACAACGAAAAGGGATGGTAATTTTTCCTCCCCTTAACTATACTAGTTCTTTGGAGAAGGAACTTTTTAGTTTCACAATGCCAGGTATGAGTGGAGTGTCTGGGCCAAACAGTCTACTATAAGGTAATCAGGAGAGAACTCACAAAATGTTCTACAGTCTTGGCATATGTATTGTTATTTCATTCACAACAGAGCTGCTTTCCCTGTGAAAGACAATGTTGGCTTAACAACATGTATTAAGAGCAGTAAGGCGGTTGTTATAGGTAAGGTGAAGGGAGCTGTTTCCCTGGGAAAGTGCAAGGAGGGATTTGAATGGCAGGAAGTAATTAAGATATGGATTTTGGTTGGGACATGAGGACCCATGTATAAACTGATCTGGATTCTATGACAATTCTACATCTGGAACTGAAGCAAATAGATGGAACATTACAGCATTCAGGATTCCTAAAAAATATTCCCAAATTGGCAGCAAATATCTTACTGACTTGCCAGTCTTCACTACTGGGATGGAACTGGGATCACTAAGAAGATTCTACTGGTGTTGCTTTCAACTCATATTTCTCAGCTAGCCTAGCACTACCAAAGAGAATACATTTACCTCAGGTGTCTTCCTCTTGTTGCATACTCAGATTTCCTCAGAACTGTTTAGCTTTTTTGACTTTTTAACTTCTGTCAACTAGTTAACACTGTATGATCTGCAATCCATTTTTTGTCTGTTTTCTGTGGTGAAATGAACATCAGGATCACTTAGATCCTTTCTTGCTAACAGTGTGACTGCTTTTATAGAGTACAATAACCATCTGTGATCTAAACTACAATGTGGAAGTTTCTATAATCTATTCTCCCTCCGATCTTATCAGAGCTTAACATCATTGCCTGGAAGAGATTAGAAACTAATTTTTTTAAAGCGTCCTTTGTATGTCTTTCAGTTTTAGATATCCACTATGAATTCTGATTCACTCATCATCCTCTTTGCAGGTTAAATTAATTAAGACTGTCCCTAAAGGACAATTTAGGGATTCAGGACATGAAAGATTTTGATTACAGTCTCAGCCATACCCCACTGGATATTTTTCTCACACAGGCTAAATCCATTCAGAGACTGTTATATTCTAGATACCTCTCACGCCACCAAGCAGCTTTCTCAAGTACTACTAACTAATCCCATTCCAGCCCCTTCTTCAGTCCTCTTTCTGCTCTTCCTGCAATAGCATTTTGTTTAATGGTTTCAGACTGCCACTAAGGCTGATGGCCCGGGGTCTGCTGCAAGGAACATGAAGGCCACATCTGTGCCACACAGCAAAGAAAAGGGCAGGGATGTGAGTGCTAGAAGCAGTATGAACCTATTAGTGTGTCAGTGGATCCAGCCAGGTGATCCCTGTTGAAAGGTAGAGCTCATTCTCTTGGACACATGCCATGCACATGACTACCACTGTGACAGAACATCAACCAGAGTCCCTGCGCTGCCCTGTGATGTGCAAGGCAGGCAGCTTGACTCAGCCCTGTGTCTTTCATCTCTGCTTCACACTCCATTGTGCCATGTAGATGTCCTATTTGTCTCCATAGTTCATTAACTCTCATAACACAGAATGTCAGGGGTTGGAAGAGACTTCAAAAGATCATCTAGTCCAAAGCCCCTGGAGTTGTAACACCTAGATCAGGTCACATAGTAATATTTTTCAGACCTGTCTGAAATCTTTTTTGTTTGGTCTTTGCTTTCTTACAATTTCTTAAAGGGCAGAAGATGTTCTTCTAATGCCTCCTTCCTATTACTTAGAGCATAGGACAATTGTGTTTTTAAGATCTATTTTTAGGACTATGACATATATTTATAGTCATATCTAGCTCTTTGCAAAGCAATTCAGGAATTGAAAGCATAGGTATATAAATTGTCTTCTTCAGGTCATCCAGCTTCAAAGTCAATTTCTCTGAATTTCAATCCAAGACTGCTCTTCAGGCAGTGCCTCCCACTCTTTACAGGTGCAGTTGTGATACTTGGTACAGTAATAATTTACATCAAGGAAATAAACCCCAGGACTGGGAGACTCCAGCCTACAAATATGTGTTCCCAGGAACTGGTACAGACTTACAGAACAGACTGTAGGTGGAAAAAAGCTCTACAGCAGATCAATATAGCTTTTTGCAGCTCCAGTGAGTCATTGGAACAGGTCCAACAAGAAGTTTCAAGTAATCACATGGAAGCCAGAAAAAAGGGAAATAATTTTGTCCATAAGAAGCAAAATTTACACAGCCAGGCTTAGACACCCTTGTCTCTGTTTCATAGCATTTCATATCTTTCACTGTTTCATGTGAACTACATATTTTAAGAATTGGAAAACATTGGCTTTATAGAAATTAAAGGAACTTAAATGGATGTTTCATTCTAGAAAGTTCTTGCAGCCAGTCCAGCTGGTGTAATTTCTTTCTACCTGTGGACCAGACCTCTGGAAACTTTTGCATTTCCTAAAAAAGCCAAGACCATGACCTGATATACTCAAGGCCCACATATATGTGTATATGACTTTGACTATTTGTATTGTAATTACATGCTATATTTGGGCCATATTGCCTTTGTTTGTGCTGTCCAAATGAAAAATGTGAAATAAGTGTTAGTGATAGAATGCCAGGATTTGCTCAAGAAGGTAGTGCCTGGCTCTAAGGATGCAGTATGAGATGGATGAGAAGAGAGACAAAGTCAAAAGGTGTAGGTTTATACTCATGCTTTGTCTTCACGGCAAGATCACCAGCAACCTGGTATGTAGAAAATTATCATAGAGTATAGAATCTTTTAAGCACTGCATCCTTATAAAAGGACTGTCTGGCTTTCTAGCATGCCTAGTTTCTCTTTCTCTTCTACATGGTCCTGTCTGCTGGCACTGGAGAGCTGCCAGACTGATTTAGCTAAACCCCTAAGCAGAAACAGCCTGCAAAAGTTGCTCATGTAACAGTTGCTCCATCAAACTCATAAAGTCAGTCGCTACAATACTAGAGCAAATACTAAAAATCTGTTGTGGGGAAATAAAGGATGATGGGCCTTCAGTTATTCCAAGTATTTCCTTCTGCAGAAAGACTCTAAGGGGAACAAACTGTTCCCTGGGTGTTATGGAACAACCATTTGACTTTCACCAAGCACTAGAGACTGGGTACAAAATAATGCATTTGGACCAGATAGATCTGGATAAGACTGTACTTATGCATTTGAGGTCTGGAAGACATAGCACAGTCATTCCACAAAAGCATGAAACCTCAGTGTTCTACAGCATGAAACCTCAATATTAATATAGCTAATAGATCCTTTTCTCACTGATGGCTGAAAAGAGTTTTATTCTGAACATATCCATCCTAGGGACCAAGTTTTGCCTGTGACTTCTGGACCAATATCCACAGTTGAATCTAGACAGTCTGAGGAGCGTGTGAGATTTTTAATGCAAAAAGCTAAAGGAGTTAAAAAAAAAGTGCTTTGCTTTTTATTGTTGTTTTTTCTCCCTCCCCATTCATTGATACTTGTAAAAACAAAGGCAGAAAGGAGCTGGCAAACTGGAGTTCCCTGTCACCAGTCAGCACAAGTGTGCTCATCTTTCCTCATGCCTGACATTTTTCTTTTCACAAAGCTTAAATAATTGGTTACCTGGGCATTCAAGGCTGCTCCAGTGCCCAGTAGTGGAAAAAAAAAAAAAAAGGCAGATAAACAACAAAAAAAAAGCTAGACCTGTTTGATATTGACCGTTCATTTCTATTGCAAACAACAACTGTTGGTAATTAAAGCAGGACCATTTGTCCTACTGTTTTTTAAACAATCTGGACTACCAGTCATCATAGAGATGGCAGATCTGTCTTTCATTTCCAGCAGACCAGATGCTTATCTGTCCTTGCTTTTCCCTTGCAAAACTCAGTTCAGGAATTGGATAAGGCTTAAATGAGGTTTAACCCAGACAAAAGTCATTTGCCATTTGTGGAAGGAGGGAATAACCCTGAGTGTGCCGAAGTGGGTAGCAAAAAATTAGGGCTGTGTTTTGACCCTCTAGATACTGCAGATTAGGCTGGGTTTGGTTAGTCTGATGCAAATATAATTTAGAGAAATGGGGGTTCTCTGAAGTAGTTATTGTTGAAGTAGTCATACCCCTAAAACATATTTGGACCTGAATAATCTCAGCAGATGTGAAGAAATTTGTTTCCCTCCTTAACAGATGTCTGTATACAATTTTTGTGAGAACTGAACTCCTTATCACAACAAGGAAAGAATCTTCTTTACCCTCTGAAGTCTCCAAAAACAAGCTCTAGAGCTTCCAGCTTAAAAACAATCTGCTTTCCCAAAAGGCACAAGAAATTTCTGATGTTTTCCTTTAAATATTCATGGTAGTTAAAATTGGACTGTAATAGTTGCATGAATTCCTTTTAGTTATGTGTTTTTGTTGTTGTTTTTTAATTAAAATAACTGTGTTAGCAAAAATGAACAACAGCTATAAATTGCATTGATTATTCCATGGAAAAGAATAGCTTTCTTTTTGGTTTTTTTTGTTTGTTTTTTTTTTTTTTTGTTTTTTTTTGTGTTTTTTTTTTTTTTCCATTTCATAGGTGAGGCAACTTCATTCTTTTATAAGGTAGGGGTTTTTTTTTTTTCAGATCTCGTTCTGATTTCCACATATTTTTATATGTCATCCCTGGAAAGACATACTCTTATTTACAGAATTAAGGGACATTCAGAGTCATTATCTCTATTATTCAGTAATAGAAAAGTAAGGCACATGCAGGTATAATGATCTGCCCAGTATCATCCAAGAGGCTGGTGGAAAATCTGGGGAAAGAAACTGTCATTCTGAGTCCCAGTGTCTCTGTCATAGAGATCTCAATAGTGATAGGGAATAATACAGCATTCACACAGCCTTACCAGAACTGCATAGCTCTTCATTGCTTCATTCAGCCTTTACCTCCCATACAAAATCAAAACCAAACCTAATTAGCAGACTAGAAATGAACTTGCTATAATGAGGAAAACATGAGAGATTGGGCTGGAGAGGAGGGCATCTGAATATTTTATTTTTATCAGACTCCCATTCCTTTAAATATCTGTGAATTCCAATATCAGAACCAAAGAAATCTTCTGGGATGTGTTTCCTTTCTCTACTTCCAGCAGTCACTGAACCTATGCCAAATACCAGAGGAGAGAATAAAACAGAAAAGGGAAAGTACATCACCAGCTTTTAAGCAAGCATCTCCTATGCTATCCAATAGTCTCAAGCCAATTTGTATTTCACTGTCACACACACAAATACAAATATGTCACAAATATATGACACCTATTACATAGCTATCATATTTTCAGAAGCCTGATAACATCAGTTTTCTCTATATTCTGTATACTAGTCTGTCAGGCTAGGCTTGCAAGCTTTCCAATAGGCACCTTGCACAATCCAGGCATTGCTGTGTTTGCTGTTACCAGGTATCTGCCTGGTGGAGTAGCAGATTATGCTACCTGTGACTATAAAGGACCTTGCTTTAAGTTTTCATGACCTCTAAATGTTGTTAATACTGGAGTAAAAGGAGGAGAGGGAAGGGGGAAAGTGAGAATATAATGTAGTTTTTTGTTTGTTTGGGTTTTTTTGGGAGGAGGGGAGATTTTTTGTTTTGGTTTGTTTTTATATATTTTTAATTATATAATATAATACAGATGCAGTTAATACACACTTAAGCATGTGTATTTTTCTATTAGTGTATATAATTATTTAGCTAACCTTCTGTTTAAAGGAGAAAAATAATTCCAGAGTTGAGAGGAAGAGTCTGTATATATTTGTACATATATGTATAATGGAACAGAATTTCAGATGACATCTACAAACTCAAAGTTTTCTCTTAAATAATTTTTCATGTTTAAATCTTACCTCTGCTCCATCTGTGGGTCATAGTGGCATGAACATTGTAATAGAACAGCAGCAGCAGCAGAGTCTTCCAAAGCATCCTTCTCTTTAAAATGTCTAGCTGTATACTGACTTTTCAACTTCCTACCTCCTTTCTTTACAGGAATAAATAAGTCACTTCTCCTCTCCCCCTCCCCCTTTAAAGTAAAACTTGTCTTTTCTTCTGAATACAGCTGAAGTCAGTGTGCAGCTCCTCTCCCAAACTAAGTCTCCTCGGGATCAGGAAACTTACTTTCACAGACAGACTTTGTTTTTATCCACATCTGGAATGACTCATGGTGCATGTGAGTTTTCTGGCAGCTGTGTGAATAAATATCATTACATTTTTGTAGCTGAGTTTCATTTTATAAGGGCCACTTGGAGTGTATTTTTGTCCAATAAACAGACAAAAGTAACTTCATTAAAGGCCACTTGAATCCTTGCTCTGCAGCTACTCTTCTTTAATACAGTGGCTATATGCTAACCCTTGTCTAAGTTGAAAATCACCTCTAGAATGATGTACAGCTGCCCTTGGACACTTAAATGAGGGAGTGGGACAAGTGCTCTGCAAGAATATTTTACTACTCTGATTCATATAATCACTCCTTTATTAAGAACATATAATGTCACAATTAAACTTCACTTCTTCAAGACAAATTTTGGCTTTTTCCTCTGTTTGGCCAGTGGAGAGAACAAGAAGGTCCAAATCCTTAAGTTCCTCTCTTCAACAGTACAATGGGAAATACTAAGCAAATCCAAATACAATATACAGTAGCGAGTCTGAATGTGGAGAGGTGATGATGAACAAAAGGCTACTGATACACATCTCCTTCCTGACACTGTCCCCAGGGAAGACAACATGGGAAACATTTATCCCAGAATGACCCAGCATGGAGGAACCTGTAGGTATGTCCTGTCCTTAGCAGCTTCAGCACCAGCATCAGAACAGGGCAGGGGACCACTGTGTGGTGCTTTGTGGGAATAGCAGCAGAATGCTGTGTTAGACCTGATGAAAAATAGGAATACAATGAGAATTTAGAAGAATCAAGGGATACGGGATACACCCCTTGGCACCTAGAAGTGATGAGTCTAACCCTCTTTTTTTTATAGGTAAGTGCAAGCCAGAAACAAATCCACAGACATACATGAATTTACACTGGTGTAAAACTGGCACATAAGAAAGGAGACTCCAGCTCAGAAGGTATAAATAGAAGAAGTAAGGGAAAGGATCAAGAGTTGGAATGACAGAGGGCATTATGGCTCAGGATTAATGAATACTGGCAGAAAGGCATGGAGAAAACCTGTTCAGCTCCTGTATGTCTCATGCCAACATCTGGCCTTAGCATCAGTGCCCTCATTCTTCTCTCTCCCTGCTACAAGTAATACCAGCTGTAGAGGAAGGAGGAGGGTCAAATAAGGTTGTCTTGCTTAAGGCAACTCCACTGCTTTTCCTATATGTACAGATTTTCCTATGCTCAGACTTCCTCAGGTCTCTCCCACATGAACAGCACATGAATGTAAGACAGTATTTTACATGCCAAGGAGATGACAAAAGGTATATAATTCAAGCAGAAGGTGGCTAACTAACTCTCTTGCTATTTACTCTTCTTGTTCCCATCACATATTAAGGGTGGGTCTGAATGCAAGGTTAAAGCTAGGAGTGGACTCACTCATATGTACCTGTCTGGAAATTATGTAGCTGAAGTAAACTGGTTTTACACTCCCTAGGGAGAGGTAAAGAGAAAGAGGAATGACACAAGCAGATTATTTATTCCTACTTAGTGCAGATTAGTTACTCAGGACAGGACGAGTTGTTCCATAGAGGAGGTGGATCCAGTCATCAGATTGGACACTCCTGAGATTATGTGTACCAAGATGATTTGCATCAAGAAGGTGCAAGTTGCATACTAGAAAGACTTCAAATAGTAGGGAGGACTTGAGGAACTGCACTTAAAGTTAGTAAAACTCCTTAGAAGAAGCCTTCTAGCAAGCAAAACCTGTGGGTATTCATTAACCTAACTAGATTAGCCTAGCTACCATGGCATGATGATCTTAATGTCAGCAGGGTCTATGAACATGATGTTTCAAAGTCAGGTTGACAAGGGAGAAGTAGCATTTAGGATGTGCATTGTAGACTTGAGAAATGAAACAAAATGACAAGAAAACTAATCTGAGATGCTGTATCATTTCATTGTTTACATCTAATGGAATAGCATCTGATGAGAGAGGATGATGGAAGCTAGACAGGCTCCATGCCCCTCTAAGTGAGAATTGGATCTATTTGGAGACAAATCCCTGCAGGATAGCTCTGCCTCCTGTCTGCAAGCCACAGGATACTTCTTCTGCTCATTCACTGTCACTGCTTTATATATCAAGACTAGAAAGGGAGAGAAGAACTTGCTTCTCTAATCTTCCCCTCCACTACCAGCCTTTGGAGCAAGCACTCTAGGAGCAACTGAGACAGACAGATGTGTGATGAGACTGACATACAGGTCAAAGGGATATGAGAGTATGAAATGATTACTGATACCTCTTTTATCAGACCTAGAAGATGTTGCTCTGAAGCTACATTATACATTATTATTATTACTTATTTCTCTTTAATCTGAGTCTGGCTACAGAATCCTCTCTAGCTGCCTTTTCCTTATCTGAGCTCAAATACACTCTCCCCATCTGTGGTTCAAGTCCCCACAGTGCAGCCTTCAGATATTCCAGCTTTGACTGCCTCTCTGTATGTACCACATCTGTACAGCAAATTTCAATTTATGACTGTGAATGAGACACTCATATCTGTTTTCTTTCAGGAAATGCAGCTGTAAATTTAACAGGTCTATGTAAAGAATACTTTCCCTGTGGCATGTCCTCGAGAAGTGTAAATGCCCCTTTTCCCCCATTATACTTGAGATCTTTTTCCCTCCCATGTAGATGTACATACACAGAGAGTCATATCCTCCCTATTAAAAAACACTCCAGATGAAGCCAGGAAATACATCTTTCAAACATGCTCAGGGCACTTCAGCTACACGGCTTGTATTCATCTCATGACTATATTTTATTAGATAGTTGCTCAGTTTCAGCTCAGGGCAGTTTCTGCCTGTGCTGGAAGTTTGAATCACTGCAACAATAATTAATGCTGAAGCAAGATAGAAATGCTTATTACTTATAAATATCAAATGCTCTTAGATTATTTTTGAAGTATCAAGCAGAGAAGCTTTATGGAGAATAATTAATCCTGAAGATGTGTCCAGTAGGAAAGCATTCCCTGCTGCTGAAGCCAGAAGTCCAAGGGTTGGTCTTCCAGCTAATCAGTCTTAAGATCTGGTTCAGATCTTAAGTCAGTGTAGTGCTAGACACCATCACAGTTATGTCAAGGTGAATATGTTTTACCAGTTCTCAAAAATGTAGGTGTTAGAGCTGCAAGTCCACCAGAGCTCCTACTGTCTGTGAGACCTTTCAAGCACAATAAACATGTGACTGACTGTTGCCTTTGGCAGGCTCTTTGAGGTGAAAATGGACATTGATGCAATTCTCAGTGACATGACTATATACCAAGGGAGCAGCTTTTCCATTTTATTCTTCCATTCTAGTGCTGTCAGTGACTCTTTGTACACCCCGCTACTCCCACACAGTCTTTTTAAGAAACCTGGAAATAGGGCAAAGAGGAAAGGACTGAACAGGAAAGCTGCCAGATGCCTTTTTGCAGCCCATGTACTGTGAGAACAGAGAGCTAGCAGTGGTAGTCCAAAGTTGTCCTTCCTTCCTTCCCATCACAGCTGCTGTCTTGGTGAGAGAATGACTTCAGCAGGTTGGGAGTGTAGAAACCCTGTATTTCCCAAGGGATGCTCTGGGGTGACTAGTTCTTCAAGGCAAGGTGCCTCTATGTTCTCTTTAGTAGCAAATTGTGTGAAATAACTTAAAATCTTAAAAGAGAGCAGAAGGGGAAACAAGGCACTGGGTGATCCAAGATCTGCAGCCTGTGGGTCTTCCAAGAAAAATAATACCTTTTTCACTAGCTCATGGTGTCAGTTCAGCTTTGTCTCTGATGGGCTTCTGCCAAACCCAAGGCAGGTTTCCAGTCTGATCTGATGTCTCAGTTTGTGAGAGTCCCTTGAAAATCTTCTATCAAACAGACAGATATTTTTTGGATTTGCCCTTGTTCAATTTGGAAACAGAGTTGCATGAGGAGCAAGTTCCTCTGAATTAGAAACTATGATCTGTAGCCAGAGCCCAGCTCTGCCCTGATCCACAGGGCATGTGATATCTGCCTGTTGGTATGCCATCACAGTACTGATGCATGAGACAGACATTGATCTCCTCTCCACCCCATATATAAATGAAGACATATACATAAAGTGATTCACCCACTGAATTAATTGATGGTAGGGCTGGAGCTAGAAACCATGAGCTGATCCATTCCTCTGACCAAAATATAAGGCCCCAATCTGGCACTGAAGCAATTAATGCAGCACCAGTGCCATCAACCAAGAGAATGTCGCTTCCACAAGAGGCCAAGAAGTACCCTCATAACTTGGAGCACAAAGAAGAAAAAAAACCCAACAAAACCCAATGAACAGACAATGTAGTTGTAGATAAGCTCCCAAAAGAAAAGTTCTATCAGAACTGGACTCTCTTTGAGGGTATTAGAACTTCTTTTTCTATGACTCTTGCTGGTCCCTCAATTGAGGTTGTAGCTTCCTGTAGACACAGTTTGGATGTCAGAATCTCTCACCCACTCTCCAAACAACAGCAGTCACAGGATGAACCTTGCACAGCCATACTGTTCAATGGAGTGTAAATTGGAAGGGACACCCCTTTTACTTGACTTGCCCAGAGCACTCTTTCTACCTTGACCTAGCTGCCTGAGCTCACATTCACAAGAGCACTTAGATGCTGAGCTGATGCTTTACAGATCTACATTTAAATAACCAAAATTTAAATTCTGCCCATGCAGCTTTGCAGATATCTGAATTCCTTGTGCGCTTAAGCTTTCCCTTTGAGGCAACTTAAATACCTGTGTCACAGCATCTACTCTGAAAACATTAAGCAGCTCACATCCAATTTCATACTTCACACAAAAGGTTGAGACTTCCTTTATTATTTACAAAAATATAAGACTGCAAATGCCCCTTCTTAAGTCTGCATATTTCTTTCTTTTTTCTCCACAGAATCGGGAAGCAGATGGGGCACATATTTTCCTTTGTGACCAGATTGTTTGCGAAGCCTGCTTTATAAGGTGTCCTGGCTCAGATACTTTCTCTGCCTGAAGAGTCGTGAAGACATACCCTAAAATATTACTCTAAGAGCTGAATTAGAGGATCTTCTGAGATGGAGCTTTTAAACTCTGTTGCTGAATCTGTTACTACCTGTGGGAGGTAATTCAATCCTCGTTATGGCAGCGAGAAGTAATGGAAGGGGTGACTCTTTTTCCATGATCACAGCACTCACTGGAAGCATGTATCCTGGAAGCAGGATGCATTTCATTGATATTTCATTATTCGCCAGGCTCTTATAAAAGATGAAAGTTCAAGTTGCCTCAGGAAAAAAAAGGCATTTGAATATAAGTTCTTGGATCCTTGTTGAGTACAGTAATTAACTAAGAAAAGATCCCTCTCATGTTTTAGATATAAAAAGTCAAGAGAGGATTCATGTTTACAATGAAAACCTGAGAAGAGACAAATAACTCCCACAAGCATTAAGCTCCAAAGAGACACAAAATTTAACATGCCCTTTTCTCCTTGGTATTTCTTGGTATTTTCTCTTGACTAGCTTAGATAGTCTCTGTGTATCATCCTGAATTATGTGACTCATTCTCAGACATCAGGCTTTCTCCCCACACACTGTACAAATAGCCTAGATAACTGCACTGAAACTGCTATTAGATAAATAGCCCTGAAACTGGGGCTGTGAATACAGCTCAGGGCAAGGTTAAACATGTTTACAGTTGAGCCTACCAATGCAGAGCCAGGGTCTCTCCTAAAATCAAGACTTCATAAAATTAATGCACTAGTTGGCTTCTTTAATCAAATGTGTGCAGCACAATGTAAACAATTAAGGATGACACCTTTTTTCCCCGATTTCCAAGACAATATGCAAGGGTTTTTTTATTCAGCTTCTCAAGCATCAGTAAAGGTGGTGCTACTCACACAAACCCACAGAGGAAGCATCATGGACATACAGTAGTTAGCAGAAACTAGCATGCAAAAACACTGATGGGAGCCTGACTTTTTCTTCTTGCTGCACCTTATAAAATAAAGTTAATTAATTTGTGGCTGCTAGGGCAGTTGTTGAGGTAAATCTCTGTAGCTACACCTACCTTAAAGAACCTGTGCTGATTTATACCAGCTTGTAAACTTGTAGTTCTTGTTGTGTAATGCATAAATCAACATAACCCTTTTGGAAAATTAAACTTTTCAAAGATTTAATCGGTTCTTCTCTTTTTTGCCACCTGTCGGCTGCCAATTTAAGCTCCAATGGCAGGAAGCCAATGCAAACACCAAGGCCATGACTTGCAGTTAAGCAACAGAAAATGCTGTTAGCGGTGCTACCGTAGGATGAGATCTGAAATAAAGCAGACAAAAATTTTCTGTCACAAACCACTGCTAATATCATAAAGCAAGGTCAGCTATGCAGACAATTTCCTGCCTGTCAGCCTAGAAAGTCAATAATGACAACAGTGAACATTCAGAGGGGGAATTTTATAATTAAATCTTCAGAACAGCAGAAAACAAAGTCTTTTCAGTAAATATAGGCATGAAATTTTAAATCCAAAATGGAACCAGAACTTGACAATAAAAATCCAAGAATAACTGATGCCATCTCTGAAGCAGAGAGAAACACTAAATGATAAACTAATTACCATGAGTCATTACCAAGAACATCCACTCCAGAGCATTCTACAGATTTCATGTTTTGGTTTTCAGCATAACTCCAGATTCATCAGTTTATTGAAACGGTGGAAAGAAATCATCCTGGGATTAAAACAGAGGCAAAGGCTCTGTTTTAACTCTAAAATTAAGAGATTACAGAGACAGTAAAGATGTATTATGTAGTAATAGTATTATAGTGTAATGCAGTGTTATAACATAAATAGTCAAACAGGAGTGGGATGAGGTTGGATCATATAAAGAGGATGACAAAAGAGGAGAGGGATTAAGAAAAAGCACCAGATGCAGGGAAGGTTATGGCATCAGCATACAAGCCCAGGAACTAAACAGAACTGGGCTCTTTTTTAAAAGGTCCAAGATAAAACTTGAGTTAATAAGAAGCACAACTTGAAAGATAGATCCCTGTTGTTCCTGCTCTGAAAACTTCCATCTACTGCTTCTGCTGTTTAACATACTGTCAGTCCCACTTGTTTACTCCAGTGTAACACTGGTGGGGCACATGGATGGTTTAAAACAGGAGTGAGATGAGAGGACAACTAAATCCATTCCTTCCAGATGGAAACAATAGAGCAGTTCAGTTCTTCCTTTCTCCTTAAGCTGGTATGTAGGCAAAGAAATAAGAGATAAGTGAGCTGCAAAGCAAAGTCTGAGCCTTAAGGTACCCTAGTATGTAGACTGAACATTCTGCAAAGTGGTCATTTACCAACCCATCAAGCATTTTAGCTTGAGACATCACAAAATTAATGCATTTCAGCTGCAAAATAAAATCTTGCTAGTTTCTAGTTTCCTAAATAAGTCACTTAAACCAGTTTGCAGTTAGGGAGGATGCAGAGAGTTAAACCATCCCCAAAAAATGGAAGGCTTGATGTATGCCTGACACCTGAGATCCACCGAGAATGTACACTTTCACAGGTGCAAGAGTTACTTTTCCATGCTACCAGTATCCGTGGCTCTCAGGCCTCTAGAGAAGTAATTTATCACTTTCTGAAGCAGCAAAGTTTCCGAATATGAGAACAACTTTGACGCAAAGGTCTTCAAGAGGAATTCAGGGTCTCTTCAATTTCTCTCTCTGTGTGATGCAGGCTTCATGCAAAAGGGAAACTTTGAGTAAACCTTTGACTTTTTTCTGCCTTAGTTCCCTATGTGCACAAAAGGGAAGACAATGTTGCCCTTGTTCTTCATCTGTTTATCATCTTAGACTGAAAAATCGTTTGGCCAGAGACTCTCTGTGTCATGCCAAGTACACATGAGCCTTCACCTCTGCTGACACCCTGGGATGCTTTAGATATCCACTCAAGCCATCACGCTGTGACTCTCAATGTAGCGAGACACAAAGATGAAGGAACAGAGAAAGGAATTTTCACTATTTTATTAGAACAGATTATATCCTGATTAATTCCTGAACGACACAACCAACAGATAACATTTAGCACACAGATTTGTTTAGTAGCCTTAGTGAGTGAAAAAATGACCAGCTCCTCCAAGTTAAAAATCAAGACACCTGTTTTAGTGGTGGGAGGGTGTGAGGAAAAACAAGAGCAGCAGCAGATACTAGCTCCTCAATTCTCCAGAACATTCCTTCTCTCCCTTTTGTGAAACAGTAACTTGATCATATGGATAAGAGCTGAGACATACAGCTTTAGTGACAGCAGAGAAAAGAACACACAGGTTGGAGAGAAAACTGAGGTCAGAAACAATTAAATCTCCTAGCCTGCACAGACTAAATTAGCATTCAATACTCTGAACCCATGAAGAGTTGGATGATTGAGAAACATTTGTGAGCCAGGATTTTTCTTGCTAAACAGGAGTAAAGTGGATAGCGTCTTACAGCCCTAGACTGTATCATAGACTTCAGGAGAAGAGACAGCTCATTGACATAACAATTAATAATATAAGCTAAAATCTGTCTGGGATGGCAGAATCATTCAAAGATAAAGGAGCAAAGGTGAGTGTAATATTTAGGTAATGACCTGGATCAAAAAAGAGCAAAAGAGCTCTTACAGCTGCGTTAAACCATTGCAGCTCTCAAGAGACCTTCTTTCCAGCTGTAATTCCCTCTCTGCTCAGACTCACAGGGTGTGTTCTTGCCTTGTGTGGCCACACATGGTGGGGCAGAGATAGATGTAAACTTCTCAACCATCCTGCTCAAGGAGCTGCCTGTTGCTGGGGTATGTCCTCATTGTAGCAGTCTGCAACCGCCCAGTGCCACGTTGCTTAACAACATAAAATGCTACAGTGTGGTGATGAAACTGGCACAGGGCCTTTATAAAACTCTTTTCAACAGTGCCAGTTGCCTAAAAAAACACCCAAAGAAAACCAAACAAACAAATTGTGTGAGTGAATAGTATGTGCAGGACTGAGTTCCTTTTCCTCCAGAAAAATAATGGATGCTTTCAGCAGTCTACTCCCTCTCTGGCACAGCCTCTAAAGTTAATGTATATTCCAGCTAATGGGAACTGTAATCATTGGCACCAGGCCTACATTTAACTCAGTACCAGCCCTAGCACAAGGGAGGCATTCAAAAGCAGCTCACATCCAAGGGCAGGAGAAATGAGCTGCCAACTGTGTCAGACAAGTTGCCTCAGGGGAAAAGCTAGTTTGTGGTGTTGCTGCATTCTACATTTCTCTGATCCCTTCCAGAACAGTCTGGCTCTCTTGTGCTTAGCACTCACAAAACACCAAAATTAATAGTGTAGTGTTCTTATTATCTGTCAAGTTTTCTTGATTGTGCACAGCAGAGTGCAAGAGTGACAACACAACCACGATACCTTTTTCATTGCTGAGGAAGGTGTGGGCTTGTTTCTCTCTGAAGTGCTCTCACATTATTGCTTCCTCATCTTGGCACAAAAGCTTGAAAGAAAATGTAATGGAAAAGCCAGCAATTCTCATCTCCAATTTTTTTTTCTTTCCATGAAGACTATACATGTAAGTGTATATTCATGTGTGTGTATGCCTATGGAGGGAGAGAGCATGCTGCTTAGAGCAGCTCCCTCAGCGAGAGGGAAAGCTCTTTCATAGATGTGCAGTAGTGTAGTATGGAATCACAAGCACTGTAGTAACTTGTCATCCTTCAGAAGCTCTATCAGCTGCTCCTTGCATCCTGGGCTGTGCTATCAAGTGCCAGGAGAATGAAAGACAGTCTAATAATCTCAACTTGCACCAGACATCCAGAGAGCTAATGGTACTGGCCACACTGATATACCTAACTTGTATCTGTAAGCTAAATAATTCCCTGTTGCTAAATTGCTTTAATTTAGTGGGGCCTGAACTATTACTGTTGCTCCCAGCTGCTTCTGTCACACACAGTAGCATAAACTTTCATAGAGACCAGACTGACTCCATCTGTTTTCTGTCACCTATGGCTAAAACAAGAGAACTGTTTACAGGTAATAATAGTCATACTGCAGAAGAGAGGGAGAAAGTACTGTCTCCCTCTTCTAAACAGTAAAATCAATGAGATTCAGGTAATCTAGAAGTGGTAGCTGACTGTGTGACGAGTGTGCTTCTACACGGACACAGCAGTTAAATGAAACAAAAATTTTCTGAGGAAGGGGAAAATGTGTATACCAGTTCTGGATGGAAAAATGTCTAAACTTCAGAAGGAGCTGTTGGCCAAACTTGAGCACCCAGTCCTCAGTGGATGAAACAAATCTTAAAGTGCATTACTACAAGGTATGGAAAACAGATTCAAGTCCTTGTAACTCCCACATCTGAGATAAGAACCTTATCTATCTATTGTCTACATGAGGAGAGATTCCTTGATTCTCCATTTCCTTCAAGTAAATCAATATAAACGGAGGCAGGAATTCCAGCTGGGTCCTCCACATCCCATGAGTAAGTTATAACCTTAGTTAATGTCTTTCACATTTCTTAACGAGCAATTACTTACACAAAGTGAAACTACTTCAACAAAAGAAAAGGAACAAAATTGAAGCTATTTTTTTTTCTCAAAGGTTTTAGAATTGTCTTAAGACAGAATATTTTTTACAATGGAAAAAACTTTGCAGGGCAGGAAACTTGTTTTTGCACTCAGCATTAATTGTGCCCCTGTAACAGGTGATATGATAACCATAACTAGGCTTAATAAACCTCATTAAGTGAGGTTTGGGTATTAAAATCCAAAACAATAAAGGCTTGGATTTAGCAGTTCTTTTAGGTGCACTTACAAAGCTCAAAAGGATTGTGCAACCAGTTGAAGAAATTCTTCCAGTTTGGCTTCTCTTGGAGCCAGTTCATTATCTCAGTGTCCACAGAAAGCAGTGGTAGGTTTTAATCTACAGATACAGGTTTTATGAATACCCTCTTTGGAGAAACATGCAAATGCCTGACACAAAACAAGTGCCTATCTTTCTGTCTCTTTCATACATCTGTGCTCACACAGCTGTAACATCCTGTCTTTAAATCAGGCCCCAGATGTTAGGTTTCATTAAGCAGAATTTACATCTCTCACAATGTGGATCCTTCTGGAAGAGCTTGGCATCAAGAGAGTGAAGTGACACAGCTATCCAGAGTGCAGAAAAGATAAATGCATCTGGACTACAAACTGTATGATCCAGTGCCATCAAGTGGGTCAGAGGAAGGCATGGCAAGGGAGTTGGGCAAAACCACACCAGACCCATCCCACTGTTT
Source organism: Ceyx melanurus (assembly GCA_024611195.1). Classification (NCBI taxonomy): domain Eukaryota; kingdom Metazoa; phylum Chordata; class Aves; order Coraciiformes; family Alcedinidae; genus Ceyx; species Ceyx melanurus. The sequence goes on along the minus strand of JANHGL010005011.1, from coordinate 68,637 downwards.
GTACTAGGTCTCCAATTATAGGAGTCATGCAACACTACTAGCATGGTGGAATTAACTAATGCAGCAGAGGCTGGAAAGCTCTTACATGCTCTCATGCAGAAATGAAGTGGTTAGGATAGAATGTAGAGGTATAATAGCAGATAAGGAATAACTGCACTACTGCAGTGCTGCAGACAACACAGTAAAAAGGAGAAGAGAGGGCAGAAGAAGAAATGTGGAAGAGGTAGCATCCTGACAATTGCATATGCAGCTGTAGCATGGAAGCAAAGGTTTGAGCAAAACTGCAAAGCATGGCTGGAGATGAGAAAAAAATAAACAAACAAACAAACAAAACAAAACACAGAAAATCCACCTTCACAGAATTTTCTGAGGATTTATTTGCAACAAGATTTAGGAGCATTATAGACTTGATAAACTGGGCATTCCCAGCCTGATTTTTCCACTGTTAACTACAGGAGTTGAATTTCCAAGGGGCTTGTTGGGCCAGGAACATCCCCATCCCCCGCAGAATCACAGAATAATCATGGTTGGAAAGGACCTCCTAGATCACTGAGTCCAACCATACCTCCTAGACACCAGGAAGCCTTTGCTCCATGTTGGGCGCTGAGTACAGGTTCACCTGTTCCAATAAACATAGCTTTGTTCACTGTCATAGACTCATTACCACTCTATACCCCTATCTGGTCTGTCTTCCTGGCCTTTTCAGTGATCACATTACTGCAGCTAGGAACTGCTTAGCCTCACTGTCCTGGGGTTGGTTCCTCCCCATGACAGATCTCATGCCTTGCACTAACAATGGGGTGCTTAGAGGGTTGGATGTGGAAAGTGTGTGTGACAAATTTTATCTGAAAACAGGTAGGCAAGACTATAATGATAACAGCGCTGTGCATAGTATGTGCTAGCAGGCATATGGGACAGTCCTTTGGAAGCACTTGGAAGAAACAGTTGGAAGAAATGTGCAGATAATAATGCTCTTGAGACAACTTCTATGCTCCAGTAACAGAAAGAGACTCTACTGAATTTAGAGACCGTATCACTATGAAGGTTATTATTTTGTGATGTGTAACTACTTGACCATTAAACTAAAACAACGGGAACAGATAGGTGAAGTGTTACAAAATTATGAACACTTCCTTTCTAAAAAGTCCTCCGTCTCCTTACATAATCCTGACCATGATCAGCTTAGCTAAGGGGAAAGCAAAATGTGATCCCGTAACTTTAAGAGCTGGAGCTAATGACTATGCCAAAGTTTAGTTAAATGGGAGAAAAAGGGAAGGAGACAGATTACAATGAAGAAGATGCTGGTAAATATCAAGGTGAGATTAAATGTAAATGTTAGGAAACTGAGGAAGAAAAAAAAAAGGGGGGGATAGAATTTAACATAATTCATTTGAAAATTATAAAATAAAGATGTGTGATCCTTTCTCTTCTTCTTTCCTCTTCCAGCCAGTATCTTCCTTTTTTATTTTTTGACAGTAAGCCTAATAGAAAACACCAATAGTTGAGCTATGTTTCTGAAACATTGGACAGCAAAGGGAAAAGATGAAGGCAGCTTTGCAGATTTTGCAGGTTACTGACTCTGTGACAATAACCTCTTTTATTCTCTCCACCCCTTCTCTCTGGGGATGTGCATGTCCTGCTGTCTTTAGTTGAAAAGCAGAAAGAAACTTAACAGATAAATAGGTTCAAGCATGTGTCCCAGGGTGATAATAGCTCTGACGTTATTCTAATTTTCTCCTAGTAAACTAGGGCTTGGTCCTGAAACACCCTTTCAGGCAAGAGGCCTGTACATATTTCAGGACTCACATTTTAATCACAGAATATTATTTGCAACAGAGCTGTTGCAAATGTCTTTATGTATAGCTGAATGGGGAGGAACTTTGTTTTTGGTGTTTGACTGCTGGAAAGGAATTAGGCCATTCAGAGCTGAAGCAGGGACTGCTTCCCCCAGTGTGTTGACCCACTGGCAGCCCCAAAGTGGGGACAATTTACATTCTCTCCAGCAGCTGTGATTTCTCAGCCTGTTTTTCTATTCCTTTGTCCCACAGTCTGCTCTTACACTGTCCCAGTGTCTTGCTTCCTCCTGGTATCAGCCCCTGGGGCAGGGGAATTGCAGAAGCAGAGTTTGGAAGCAAGCACTGTATGCCAAGTTTGTGGCTTTCAGCAGTTTACCTGTGGCTATTTAGTCTGCCTCCTTTGTACAAATACTCTCACTAGTTTACTTCAAATTATAATATCTACAAGTGCCTACTCTCTGTGGTTCCCCATGGCTTGCTAAATAGCCTGCTGAGGCATTACTGAATTCCAGGAGAGGCAGAGAAGATGTACATGCCAACGCCTTCCCAATGTTGTCTCTCTCTCCTATGTGCACACACCACCACAGAGGAAGCAGCTGACCCTATTGGCAGAAAAAGGTAACCAAAATGTCCAAGACCCCACCCAAAGCTATTGAAGTAATTAGGAAGACGCCCAAAGGCTCTTTGTCAGGCTTATAATGAGCACATACTTTTAAAATTAGTTTTCACCACTGTGACAGGGAAAGGAAAAATGTGTTTTATTTAGCTTGTGGCTGTGTCTCAGCCTGAATCATCTCTGCACAGTTAAAGCAGGCTCCTTTGTGTAGCAGGCTCCTATATGGAGCAGCCTCTGACCTGGATTAGTGGATTTCTATGCCTGGTAGTCGTACCCTGGAGTCTGTTCAGGCTTGGACTGGCATTTCCTCTTCTTTCTTTGAGGGTACAGACCCTACATGAGTGCAGAAGGATGTCTGCAGCCCCTCAAACCTTTTCCCACCATTTCCATTCCAGCCCTATCCCCACAAATGGCAGTTTTCCTGCAGTCAGCTGGAAAAGTGCTCTAGGCCAATACCCTATAAAAGACATAGAATTACTTATAACCATGGGTGCTGACACACATAGTAGGCTAACAGAATTGCACACCCAGGAGTCAAAGCAAACATATTGGCTCCTAGGGCTTGCTCTGACTGTATCCAAGGAGTTATATGGGGCAGAGGACTGGATCTTGCCTATGGGTGGGTAGCCCTCCCAGCTGGCCCTGGGGACTGCCCAGTAGCTGTGAGGCTATGTCTGTCCCTTTCTCCACCAATCCAGTGCAGATCTGAAATGCTAGTGTGCAAGCACTGCTGACACAGCAACTCAACATTACTGCTATATTCCCTGCTGCTCCCTGGACCTCTCCACAGATGCTGACAAAATACTGAGTTGCGAGAGAAGACATCTTCGAATGGGGAACTGTCCTGGTTTGAGCTATAACAGAAGTCATTCTGATCAGTGATTTTACTTTTCAGATCAGTCTCTTCTAAATAATTGCACTTTCTGAAGATAAAGGCTTTTCATAGAAAAATGCCTGTTTCCAGAAGTGAGAAAGCCTGATGTTTATAATTATTGCTAGGGATTGGTGTGTAGACCAAAGTCACTGTTAAAGCCTGTCTACCTCATTAGGGGGTGCAGAAAGTAAAAAGTTGTACCTGACAAGAGGAATGGAAAGGACAGGTGACCTTGAACTGAACGAGGGATTTAATCTCATATATGTCATATTCAATATAAAGCTGAGGGATCACTAAGGTCAAGCTCTCTTCAAGAATGGCCAGCATACAAGAAGGCTTCTGCCCCTTTTGCCTTTGATCCCAGTCCATGCATTCTTGAATTAATCACCAGAATCCATCTCCTGAGTCCATCTCCCATCTGCTTCTGACTTCAGTCTGGGATTTCCCTAGCTCCTGCTCCACAGCATCAATGGTGACAGTGATATAATTGTCATCAGGGGGAGTGAGTTCAATATTTGGTTTGCTTATATTTGTATATATATATTATTTTATTATTACCACTTTCATTAAAGCTGTTTTAGTGTTCTCTTCTAATCCATACATTTGTCTCCCTTATTCTCTTTCTTTTCCCCTTTGGGAAGGGATCGAGGTTAATTGAGAATATCTGTCATTTGTCTAGTGGCTGGCCCAGCTCTGAACCTCCACAAAGCCCAGAAGTAAAAGTGTTTTAATGGCCATCTTTATGCTTGGAATTTAGCCGTTGTATCAAAACATCAAAAGAAGCTGTGACAGTCATAAAACCTGAACTATAGCTGAGCACCTGTCACAAATATGGATCCAATAATTTCTATGTTTGCTCTGTTAAGCAAACTTACACCTTTGGGAAGCTGTCCTCTCAGTAAATTACACAAATTTATGGTGAATTTGCCACGTCTCTTCTAAATTTGTTTCTATGTCTATTGTTCTCATTGTTACAGCACCCTGTCCATCCTCCAAGTAAACAGACATTTTCTTCAAAATAAAGCACCACTAACAGTGACAGGTACATATCATCTACCAGAATGCCTCTGGCCATATCAAATCTTATGCACAGCAAACAGGTATCACCATGAAAAAAGCTTTCAACCTTTTTAAAAATGATGAAAATCACATGAGTATTAATCTGAAGTGAAATGCTAAAGAGGACATCAAGTTGCAGAGCATAGTCATATGTGCAAATGAGCACAGGTAAAATAACCTTCACAGTAGTACAGTGAAAAGATGAACTTAATAGCACAAAACCTGCTCTGCTTAGGCTATCTGTGTGCTCTGCTATTCCGTGCCTTCAGCTATGCCACTGAATATAAATACCTTACATTAGCTTTTTACTGTTTTTGTGACGATGCAAAGCAAACCAAGCCTTAACCACAACTACTGTACTTTCAGGTGGTATAACTGAGATCAATTCATCTCATAAAGCTGTGTTGAATTATCAAGACTGCAGTGCTTTATTCTGAAACCACCCAGGAAATAAAATTATAAACAATCACTTTTTTTTTTTTTTTAATATTCTCACTTTTGCCCATTACCTTTAACCCAAGATTGCTACAGTTTCCTAGAAAATAGACATCTAAATGAAGACTCCCAGGGTTGTTCGAGGAAGCAACTGTTACAGGGTTTGTGCAAAAGGCTGAATTCATGTTGATTTATTTGGTAATTTAGCTGTTGAGTGTTTTAATATTTGCTTTGATTGGTGGCCCAAATACAAGAAAGTTCAGCTTACATGCAAGTCAGTACTTGTTTTTCTCCATTCCACATACACTGTTTAATTTGTAAATGTCTTGAGTTTAATCTCTTAAATTGATTAACTACTCTTATAATTGGGTTATACTCACAAAAACCTGCATTTTCATTGTACTTATTGCATTTTAATTACTAACACACATGTATAAGAAGAGAGATAAATTACCATGGATTTCTGGTATACTTGGGTATCTGTGGTAATGTAGTTTGTGTTTTGCAGTAAGTAAAAAGTTTAACTGAAAGCCAAAAAATTTGCTAAGGAAACTTAGTAGCAATCTGTCCTCAGTGAAGGTGTATTTTTAACCCAGATAAACTGTACTGAGATTACCTATAAAGATAATGGGATAGTATTTGTGGTGATCAAGGCTCCAGACTGAGACCATAGACATAACTTCAGACATGTTGCCCTGCCTTTAGTACAGCATTTTCCTGGGGTTCTTCAGCAAGACAATATGAATATAGGGTAGAACTGCAACCACAACAGAAAAACACTTCAGCATGAACATTTGCAGGTATGATAGAGCACAGAAAAGGTGGCATCCTGTTAGGCAAAATATGGAAAAGAATTAATCTTTTTATGCCTCAGTTGAACAGCTGCTTCTGTATTGATCTACATCATATATGTGACTATATATAATATAGTTATTGTGAAACTATATTATTACTACCTCTGACACCCCAAAAATCTTTGTAAGAAGGAGTAAACTTGCCTGTGTAAAAAATGAGATGGTTCGCTTCTGAACTAGGAAAAAGGGACATTGTATTGATGAGAAGTGTTATTTTGTTATGCTGGGCTGAAGATCAATCCTCAAGATAGAGTTTCCATGTATTAGTTCATTGTTCCTGGTGAGTACAGGCCTTTTGATGCAGTTCCCCGTAGAGGAAACATCACTTATGGGCCAAAGAATGTGTGAAGAGAAATTTTAATATTTAGGGAATCATTATGTTCTTTGGTTTCCCAGCAAGGCAGTTTCTGTCAGGATCCATATCAACCCTGCATGGAACAGCTTGACTGGCCAGCATCCTAGGAAAGATTTTTGAATCAAATAGCATCCCCAGTAGCTGAATGACACCTTTCAAATCACATTTTATTTCAAATCACATTCTTTCCAAGATGCTTTTTGCTTTTTCCTTTTATGAGGTATACAGCAGCAGGTATTTCTTGGTGCCAGCTCCAGTAGTTTTATCTCAGATGTTACTGCCTTTCCCTAGAATCCACAAGCTGCCAGGGTCTTAATGTGAAAATAAACCAAAACCATTTCATATCACTTCTGCAGTCTTCACGGAAGTATAAAGAAGCCTGAAATGCCAGTCTTCAACACAAATAGGACATCTCCAATTTAGATGGTTTGAGATAAAACCTGAGTTACACACTGAACTATTTATTGGTCAGTATCAGCAGAAGAGCAGCTAGCAAGTAGAGGTTGTTATTTCCTTATCACTATGAGTGGTGCCATGTCTAATCTGTGTCCAATTTAAGGGCATGCCTGTACAAGAAAAAACAGTAAACTGGAGAGAATCCAGAGGAGGGTCAGAGGGCTGAAGCACATGAGATATGAGTCAAACTAGGCTTGCTCAGCCTGTGGAAGAGTAACCTACATGGTGGTCTCAAGAAACCAAACTGAGTCTTCCCCCACTTGGAGGCTATGGGAAAGTTGGGGCCAACCTCTTCTAGATGCTCATTGGGAGGCCACAAAGGAGCCATGGACACAAACTGCAGCAAGGTAAAATCTGTTAGTGAAAGAGGAAAAAGTTTTTCCCCGAGTAATTGTACAGTACCGGCAGAGGTGCCTAGAAAAAGCTGGGGAATCTCCATCTATTGTGATGGTTTAAAACTTGACAAGTCTTAGGAGTTAACTTTGAAGGTATCCTTCATTTGAGCAAGAAACTGGATTGCATGATATCACAAGGTTCCTTCCAGTCTAAATTTTTTCCTGGCTTCTACAACCTATTTTTTTTAGGCAAGGGGTGTGGAGAGAACCAGCTTAAGCCCTCTTTGCTGGGCTTTTCCCTAGGACTTGCTTACCGGCTTGAGGATGTAAGATGACATTCAAGTGCTGCTGTTACACATGTACATAAATAAGTTACAAAAACCCATAACACAGTGAACCTTGTCACTCTTCTAATTGAAGCATTGTTAATAAAAATTGCTGTATTTTGCTGTGTGGTCACTCCAACTCAAACTGACTAATTTCATGGGGACCTAACTACAGAGCACTGACTGAGCCTGTTAACAAGCGAACACTGAAAGCCCAGTATCTGAACAAAAGAATACTGGAAAGACACTAGAATACAACTTAATAATATGTATTTATTTATTTAGGCTGAGCTAATCAATCCAGAAAACATAATTTATAACAGCTTCACATAAAAAAATAATAGTAATAGGGAGAGATGGAGAGCAGAGTGTCTCTTGCAGGAGTCTTGCCTTTCTTTTTTTTTTTTTTATGTAACTGAACACATACTCTCATTTTCACATCGTGAAAAGAGTACTACTGTGCTTCACACAGAAATGATACTTGATGCTTCACATAAGAATAGTTCCTTGGATAGCAAGAGTGACAGAAGCTCTCAGAAGCTCTTATCTAAGCAGAGACAGCCCCTAAACAGGCCAACACTTGTAGTCATCAGACTGATGTGATCCATTTATAAAAGCAAATATATCTACTTCTACTGTTCTAGACATTCAGTCACTGTGGAGTAACCAGAGTGTGACAATTGTTAATACTCTGCATTAGTTTTTGTTGATAAAATTATGAAAGACTGAAAGACTTTTGTGTGTATATGCTGTGATGCCTTAATGGAGGATGAGAAAGGCAGAAGCTGGAAAAAATGTAATGCTATGGAAAAAATTCTCTTTAGGTAACCTGTCAGAGGGAGTATGTGTGGATAGTTGCAAGATGATAGTCCATTTTCAGGTACAAAACCACAGTGAGACATCTGTTCTTCTAGTACTGAAATCTGTCATTAAAAAGACCATGAAGCTGAGGAGTCTTGTTGACAGGATGAGGAAGACGCAGGATTTGCAGTGGTCTGTTGTGACCCAGAGGTAGCCTGAAGGAGCTGAGTTCTCCAAAAAGCAGGAAACTGTAGGTTGTTGGGTTAACAACTAAGCATATAGACTGGTTAGTTTTATATTAATTTTGAACATTTTGGTGTAGGGAATCCACTTCCTTACAGAAAAATTTCTCTCAGTGCTGTTGGAGAGAAGAGAAATGGATTGTTCAGCCTGTGATGGAGCTGCTGAGACAACTGCAGCCGATAATGCAATGACTGCAATGTGTAAACCAATCACAAGAGAACTGTGGTATCTCCCCTCCACTCATGGTCAGTTAAATGAGGTGTTGGCTAGGAAGGGTGACCTGGGAAGGCCAGAGTTAGCCAGCTCCGTGTCCATGTTACATTGCACTAATCTCTTTAAATCCTGAAACAATGGGCTTGTATTTAAATTGCAAGCTCCTTAGCAGAGGATTATTTTTGGTCACATTTTCCCACCCTACTGGGTTTTCACATGATTACAAAAGCATCTGTCCCACCTGAAGCATATGACTACTGGTCTAAACTGCAGCAGGACAGGACAGCTTAGCTTGCCCTGCTCCTCAAGAAGCAGTGTTTTAACAGGATTTAAGATGACACCTCCAAGGACCCCTGCACAAGGAACAAGAGTTCCTTGTGCCAAAGCTGCCACATTGGGTGCCAGTTACTGTGCTATCAACCATGCAGGACAGTAGTACTGCTCTGTCAGAGAAGCACATATGGTGGCTCTCCCTGCTTCTATTGGGAACAGGAACAATAATGTGGTTCCACCTAGTCAGGCAACAAGCCAGGTCAGCAGCCTGAAGCCTCTGTGCTAGGCATGGATTAGGCTGAAAATTAATATTTGAACTTTACATCTGCTTCCTCTTAAAAACAAACAAAAGATCCCCAACCCACACACATTTCTCAGCAGCCTACCTTGTGAATGCTCACTGATAATAAGGCCTTGCTCCTTTCTTTATAGCACCTTAACAATTACTAAAACCCTGGCTTTCCCTCACTGTTACAACTGCTCATTACCAAGACTGTGTAAGTCTGTAAATAATGTGAAAGACATGAGTTCTCCAAGGCAGATGTTTCTCACTCACTCCACCTACTGAGTTCAAGACAATAGAGACTGCATATTAAATGCTGATTGCTAACCTTGCTGTATCTTAAAAAGCAAAATAAAAAGCAGTCCGTAACATTAAGTAGGTATTGGCTTAATAACTGCTAGTTAGTATTGTTATAAACAAAGACAGAAAGATATGAAAAAACTTGTAATAAGGTTTTCAACAATAGCAGTTTCTCAGTGACACTAACACATGAAAAAATAAACAACTTCACCCCCTCAGAAAGTAAATAGAAACCCAATAAATAATTAACTGTAAAACAAATAAAAATATGCTTGTTAACATTATTATAAATAAACCCTCAAGTAGAGGACTGCTGTTTTACTGCATGCATGGCAAAAAAAAAAAAAAAGACTTTTCTTGGGAAGGGCCAGGTTGCATAAGAGCAACCCCTTTTTTCTTTTTTTTATTTCCTTTTTTCTTTCCTCTACTCATCTATAGATGTCTATGACTCAGAGAACCAGCATGTAGAAGAAATATGGATCCAGAGGAAAAAGGTTTAATCAGCAAGCAAGAAATTTGGCCCGGAGTATATCTCTTGCAAGAAGAACATAAAGGAAATACTTAATCTGTTATATGGTGTTTGAGGAGGTCTGGGGAATAGCACAGAACAGCACTGAATGGCACAGGACAGCACTAAGTAGCACAAAGTTTTAAATGTGGGTATGTGGTATCAAGAAATCTTCCATATGACATACAAAACCAGCATATATTTTTCATCACAAATCCTACATAACATTCAGGCTTTAGAAACACACAGGCCCTTGAACTTGCTTTCTTTACAGAGGGAAATAAGTGCTGCGAAAAATCTCATGGATCATGATAGCAATATCTGGCAAGACTAAAATCTCAAGACAGTCTGGCAAACTCTAGCCAAAGAAAATACTGTGGGCTACTTCTTAAAAATGTTGTGGTTTAAAAAACTGCCTGCAATTCAGCCATAACATAGCCTAGCACCACCTAGATCCAGGCTCAGAAAGAGGTGCCATCACCAGTGCAGAGCAGGTAAGTTTTCTTCCACAATATGCTATGGATTGTGAAAACTATTCAGAGATGAAATAAAGGCACCTATTTTTTTCTTTCTGGAAAATTATAAAAATGATATAAAATGGCCAGTCAGTGTTTTGGAGTTCTCATCTAAAGCCTCAAGGGACTGGTTTTAAACAAGGTAATAGCTTCTGTCCTTCATTGGCTGCTGGCTAGGCTCATACTGGCCCAGGGCAATTATAAACACACGTTCACCAACTCCCTGGGACCTTACTGGCTCCACTGCATTGTGAACATAGGCTATGAGGATGGCCTTGTATTTTTCCTCTTCCAATTCACTGCACGTGTATGCAAGGAGAAAAAAATAGCTGTTTCATTGGGTTTTTAAAGCTACCTGGTACACAGGCAGAACTTGTCACCGGAAAGAATAGAGAGGATATTTCCTAGAGAAATGGGGCAAGGGGAAGAGATGATCTACCTTAGAAGTTAGCCTATTAAAAATAATATGGCTGGGAGTTTCCAAGGCTCGAGAGGAAATAGAGCAATAAATCCAGCTGAAAGTCAGAGAAGGAAAGTATCAGTGGAGTTATGTCAGTTCTTCTTGGGAGTCTGGGTTAGACTGAAAAAAACAAAAATATAGAAATAATGTCACATGTGGATTTCTCCACAACATTTTTTATATGCTACTATTTCAAAGAAATGGTTTTGTTATAAGAAGTAACCTTCTTACAAGATATGGGACTAAAACCCTATCCCAAGCTTGGGGAAATTAAAATTGGATACAATTTTGTGGTTTGGAGCTGTCTCAAATTGAATAGCTTTGACTGGGAAAGGGGCCAGTAAAATATCTCTTTCCAGGAGAAACAAAGAGCAAGAGGTACATGATGTAGCCAGTGCACAGCACCTACTGGCCCATGACAGCTCACGCTAATTGAATGATGGAGGGGTTCCCATCCTGTAAATATGCTTTTCCCTCCAAAGAGCTTTCTGTCTGCTCCCCGGCACTGCTGGAACTTGTCATGAGCTCCCTAAATTCAGTGAATGATCACAGTGTTCCTGTTCTAGTCAGGGACTACAGGAATTAAAAATGTTCCTCAGACAAAACTCACATGTAAGTTATATTTTTAGAATGGTCAAAACCAACTGGGAATAATTTAGAATAAATATGAAAGAATGTTATTGCTATATTTTTTGTGACACCACTTAGGCTGTGCGTAAAAAAGAAACTAAGGAACCAGGGTACAATCAAACATCTGTGCTGAATTGACAAAGAGGCCATTCACCAGTGAGAATATGAAGTTGTTACTGGCCTGATTAGGCCTTTATTCAAATACAGTCCCCTTCACTGGAGTTGATGCTGTCATCAAGGGAAGCACCAGTTAATAAAACTAAAAGCCTGATCTTTCTTAAGTGAAGCTCAACAATGGCATGATATGTGATTGGTATAGGTTTACATAATTCATCTTTACATGCAAAAAAACCTACTACAACATGATACCAATGTTCCCTCCTTTCTACTCTCTTTTGTCAGTATCAGGACCAGATGCAAACTTTGTGGTTCATTTTCCTTTCTGTCTTCTTTCCCAAAGCCCTGCTGCACTCTGCTGTGAAGGACTCGTCGCTGCTAGAGGCTAACTTTGTCCTGCACCAGAAAAAGCAGCATCCTTCAGAGCTGCCCTGAGCATTAGGACTGAAGCTGTGGGTAGCCCTGCCACCAGCATGAGCCCTGCTTTTCCTGCATGGCAGCTGGTGGGTAAGCATGCAGACTACACTCAGGGCACTGTACTCAACAGTAGCTTTAGCTAAGTTGCAGGCACAGTGTGATTGATGTCTGGTGTTATCTGGTCTTCCCAGCAATCCCAAGCAAAGGAGTTGCTCTGCCAGAAAATACCTGCTGAACTCTCTCTGCATGAGTCAGCTTGGGGATGGTGTAACTGTGTCTACTCAACACTCTGTCCAGGCTGACTTTGCTGAGTGCTGCATCAGCAAACACATGCTCATGTTTACACGAGCAACTGTTTGCACAGTCAGGGCAGATCAATAAGTCAAAGAATACATTGCTGGGAGCACTCTCACTACACTACCTGTAGTTATACTTTGAGCTAGACATAGTTTGGTGTCCTGAACCAAACATTGCTAATGTGAATATGGCCACAACAAAGTCCTGATTCAACCTCTCACACTTCAGACATTGAACAGAAGTCCTCAACTTCTTTCTCTGGACCCCCTCTCTCTTTAATTCACTTCAAATGAACAGAAAGTATCCAGGCTCCATACTTTAGCATCTGAGCTTAAAGTTTAGTGGTGTCAATATTGCTACATTCCATGGACCTACTCTCACTCAAAATAGGCTCTGCTTATACTCTGGATGTTTCACATGAACTTGCTTTTTTGATGCTTGACCTTCTCCTTATTTTGTAACTAACATTCTTAATGTAAAAATAGCAAACCAGATTAAAAATTATCTCTTTGCAACATTGTCATATCTGAAAGGATTATTAATAACAAAGGAAGCTTTCCAAGCAGCAGAAAAGTTTTCAGACTTCTTTTTTGGTTGCTTATTAAGACTTCCGATAGTCTTTTTTAAATTATTATTTTTAATATCCTTTTTCCTTCCACTGTCTAGCATCTCTGTCTTTTTTAAATTTAAAGCATATGTGTCCTAAATATGATTTTATGACAATTCATCTTAACCCAACCTGAGTTTTTGTTTGGTTTGTATTGTTTTGTTGTTTGTTCGTTTATTCTTTTGCATTCAAGTCAATGGAATTTTCTTCCATATTTTTTGTTTACATGGCTGTGGGAAAGCAGAGCAGCTAATGAGATACATCTGACACTTTTTCCTGTGGAAGGATAAGCCCATCTATGAACTGTAAGCAGCTTGGGCTGTACAGAACTCATTAAACCCATTCTTTAGAAGCTGTGTGCCACAGTTATTGAACCAGCTGTGAATAGAGAGCCTAAGCAGAAGCTCTGAGCTCACTTCCCAAAAGCAGGGCAATGGGCAGGCTCCAGTAGAGGAGAAAGCACTCACTACAGCCACTGAGGAGAGAAAGGATTCAGACATTCTCTCATAGACTTCTACTACCTATTATTTTCCTTGGTAGAGAACAACTTCCTCAACCTTTCTTCTCAGCCTCTATGCCCTGACCCCACAGATGCATGTTGCTTTTCTCTCATCTTCTCTGCCTTATGATGCCTCTCACAGCATGACTCCTGAGCAAAGGCAACCTCAGAACATTCATGTCCAAATGTCTGTTTAAAAAGAACCTCTCTTCCAAACTGTGTAAATAATCTAAGGATTAGCTGTAGAGCATTTGATCTCTGACCAATACATTTGTTGCTATTGCCTAGTTTTCATTTTGTACTGTTAATGTAACTGGATTCTCCTGGATACAGAGTCTTGCTGGCTTGCTCTTTGCCAAGAATCACAGAGGCTGAGGCCCTGGTGATACAGGTTTTGTTCTGAAAGTTTTGATTTTTCTCCTTTTCCATTACTTTTTATTTCCATCTCTTTTGATCAACCTGCATATTTATCCTTTAGAAACTCACAGATTAGGATGGCATGAGTTAGCCATGTTACGCTGCTTTATTTTAGGTAAGAGCCTGCTGTAGAAGTTCTCAGCTGTCTGGGAGAAGTCTGCCAGTCTGGCATTTTTTCAGTAATAAATTTTGTTGAGTTTGTCTTCTTAATCTTAGAACTAAATAGGCAACATAAGTCTTTGGATCAGAAAGTTGAATTTATCTGTTAAAGGATTTGGTCCCTCAGTGTCCAGGCTGGGGACTTCCATTTGGATACTGACCCCCTGAATATTCTTGCAAACATTTTTCCTGGAGGCATCTGTCCTTCATTTTGTATAATTAATGCAAAATATATATGAAGGCACTGTTTGATATGTTCCTCAATTTCCCACAAGATGGCACACTTTTCTTATGATAACTGTACAGTACATGCTAAAATGGGTAATGTTTTCTGCATATGACAGTAATGCAGCAAATTTACTTACTCTTTAGGAGCCCATTGCTTTATTTTGTTCATAATTAGTTGATTTACCATGGTTAGTCGTCTTAGAGAATGTTTTTCTTAATTTCTATTTTTTTCTTAATTTCCTATTCTCATCCCATTGCCTCCTCTCCCATCCCACAGAGGACCCATGCCAGCACAAGTTAGGCTTCCCACAAGTTTGCACTTCACTGTGTGGCACTTCAAGAACACATTTTGGGAACTGTACTCTTTAGTTTAATGACCACTTTAACTTGTAGGTAAAGGACAAACCATTTTTGGTGTTCAATGAGGCAAATATTTTGAGCTCCATGTTGAGCATAGGAAGAAGAGCAAAGACCAGGGTGTTTCTCATCAAAAGAAAGAAAATGTTGAGTTAGTTTCCGGGGTTTAGGAGGTGGTTTTTGTTGTGTTATTTGTTGGTTTCCCATCTGTGGCAATGTACTTGACATACTCCAGTCTTACTGACAAACTAGTTACAATCCGCACAGGAAGACCAAATCTGACCATTGGTCACAGAGTATAAATTGGATTTTTAATTTTTTTTTAGGTATTCTTTACTTTCAATAAAAATAGAATTCAAATAACTTTTCTTTTATGAAGCATCCACTGGAGTTGTTTCTTTCTGGCTTAATACTCTGAATTACCCCAATGGCCACAACATTTATGATGTATCATCCAAGATAAACTTTTGAACTGGGTACTAGACAGCTGAGATGACCTAGGGGTTGTGGCCAAAGAAAGAACTTGACAGAATGAAATCCCTGGCTCAGCTTAGTTTTAAAAATATCAAAAAAATCATTGCACTAGTGACATGAAAATGCCTACAGGAACTTTCAGAAGCTGTTTTCCATTTGTATTGCAATAAAATTAGTCTGAATGTTTCATAGGATAGTGAGACTTAGACACTGTTCTGGACAAATTATTAACCAAAGTCATGCACAGTGAGTAGCCCTGTTACAGTAAGTAGAACCCTGCAATAATGTCAGTATTCAAGAGACAGCTGTTACATCCTACAAACCCTATAGTCACATTAATAGTTTATTCCATTTTTACCTTCCTTTTATCTCAAGAAAGACATAATTTTTCCTGACAAAAAAAAAAAAAAGTGTCAGTTACATCAAATGAGAAAGAACTTCTTTAGGTCTTAAAGTCTATCTTGAGTTTTAAAAAGAAGTCTTAAGTTGTTTAGGCAGAGAGTTGACATATTTTTTTTTTAGACCATTTACTGGTCACCATTTTTTTGGACCATTTACTCAGACTTATTTGTACGCACATTTGGACAATGCACTAGAAAAAGATGAATGGATGTAGTGGATGGGTGGCCACTTGGCAGCACAGGAACTCTTGTTCCAAGGGAAGAGCTGTGGATCCACACTGTCACAACAATATTGC
This sequence comes from Ceyx melanurus, assembly GCA_024611195.1. Taxonomy (NCBI): domain Eukaryota; kingdom Metazoa; phylum Chordata; class Aves; order Coraciiformes; family Alcedinidae; genus Ceyx; species Ceyx melanurus. The sequence continues at coordinate 53,036 of JANHGL010005011.1, read as the reverse complement.
AGAGGCAAGTCAGGAGTCACTGGAGCACTAAAATGTTGATTTAAAGTACTATGTTATATCATGGATGGTTTTTAGCTATTATAAATGCTATATTTATCTGGAAGGAAGATGTGTTGATACGTACCTTCGAGATTTTTACAAATCCATTTGTGCTGAGTTGTGTAAAGATGACATTATATGAAGTTTATTATTTGGCTTTTGGAAACTGGGTGAAACAGCGCACACCCAAGTGTCATATTGCTTTTTCTAGTGTGACTTCAACTTTGAGAGGAAGAAGACCAAAATTGTGTCAGATAATAACCACATCATCATTTTTCAACACTGTGAACGTTAATGGCTGAACAGCATTGTATTGGGCATACAAACCAGCACATTCAGACTTGCAGAGAGAATAAATTGCCTAAAGATGGTAATTTAGTAAGATAAATTTGGATCTCAGCTAAAGGGCACTAGAATAATGTAAATGCTAATACTTCTCTCTGTGGATTTCACCTTTAAACAGTACACATTTCTGGTTTCTCTTTCTCTCTATAGGCTGAGGAATATGCATTGCCATATAGTTTCCTATTGTTCCCATTGGATGTGCAGTCTGAGAACTGGTCTAACTAGGATTATATTTAAGTTTTTATTTTAAAATTAAGTTTTACATTTGAGAATATATCCATCCGGTTTGGATTTTTTTCAAGTTACCTTTCTAGAACCAAGGCAACAAAAGACAAAGAAAAAAAACCCCAATCATGTTTTGCTGTTGCAGAAAATACTTTGCACTGTAACATCCCTAATGTAGTAACATAGACCAGAGCTCAAATGTGAATCTGGTCTTTTGCTGTCCCAGTAGGGAAAATAGAGCAGTTTTACAGCAACCATGGTGAAAATCTTATGAAAGGGAGCATATCTCATTGTGCTGAAGAAAGTTGATCTGAGCTATGAAGCTGTTGCTTTTAATGCTTTTTATATTAGAAATATCCAGCATAATGCAGCAATTTATACCTCTCTGCTGCTATAGGGTAGGATATCAAAATATATTAATATTCTGCCTACAACCTTCTCATTCCTGAAACTCAGGTCAGTTCTATGGGAACAACTTTATGTTTCATGACTAGGAATGGAAAAAACTCTGTATTTCTTTTCGCCTTTGACATCCTTCTTGAAAAGTCAAGGTTTGACCTCCAGGATTGTATTTTTCCTGTTCTATTTCCTTGATGAGTGTTTGTACCACATGCTTTCCTCTGCTAAGATTAATAATGGTCTTCTAATGAGATAATTAGCAGTGTGTGAGCTTGGATGTTTTTGGTTCATCTTGGTGAGGGTTTTTTTCTTCCAATATTTGTGTTAAATTTTACAACTGTGCATTTTCTCATTCACTTAAAAAAAAAAAAAAAAGCCTGAAGTTTATCAATTTACATGAACATGTAGCTCTAGACATTGTCACTTAAAATCAGTATGCTGGAAGAAGGACAGGAAGGTAGAAAAGGAAATAATTAAGTAATCCAGAAAGAGAGATGGGCGGCAAGGCCTATTGAAAGCCTTACATTATAAATTCACATTTATTTCGGGCAGTTATGACTAGTCCTTTTCTGAGTAATAGGATAGGAGAAAAAAACCCCAGGATTTCTCCTGGATGTGTGATGTTGACAGGCAGCAGTTATACTTCTTGGAGATGTATAATCTGGAACTGAAAGCCGTAAGTTTCAAGGATACACTTAAAACTGAACAATTAGTCCCAAGACAAATTCCTGATTCCTCACTGCTTATTATACATTTGTTCATCTCTTGTCTTTCTTTGTGCAAAATCAGAGATTTGATTCTTCATTATAATTGCAATAGACCTTGATTTAATATTACACAAGGTGTTGTATACTTTGGCCTCAGTCTGGCAAAATCATCAGGTGGAGTCATTACTTCCAGCATGGGCACAGTTTGAAACAAGCATCTTGCTTCTGCACATAAGACATTTGTTGCGTTGAAGACAGGAGACTCTGGGAGTTTCAGGCAAGCAAAAAACAATGAGAAGAGAGCAGGAAGCAAATGGAGTTACTTGGATCACTGCATAAAACAGCAGTCAGCGTGGTTTCAGCAATCAGACAGGCCACCTACCAACAACTAATAACTTGAACATTCTCTGGTGTATACAATTTGCTGTATGACTTTGGAAAGCATAGAGAGCATCCCTGCAGAGAAAGTCTTGGGTGTGCTGGTGGATGAAGCATTTTGCTGAATTCAGCACTTTACTGGATGCCAGCAGATTACATTAAGATGTTTTTAAAGGAGGACCTACCTGTTTTTGTATGCTTTGAGTAAATACAGTGGATACTACAGAAGAAATAAAGTATTAACTTTGGTTTTGATCTAGTGCATGGCCTCAGAAAAGTCTAGAAGGAGAATATAGGTCTTCAGGAGGAAAGAGAAAAAAACTAACTCAAATAACCTTCTTAACTGGACTGTGGGAAGTAACATGAGATATGAAGTTATCAACATGAGTGATAATGTTATACTGGACACAAACAGTTTCTAGCAATGTTTACTTTTGACAAGTGTTCTCATGAAGACAAATTGTGTCAAGAAGCATGTTCAGCCCACATACTTATCTAATCCCTTAGGATATCCCTTAATATCCAAACAAGGTTGGGGAAAATGTCCATATTTTGCATTAACTTGCTGCTTTATTAAAAAAATAATAATAATAAAAAAATTTAAATATAAACCAAGGTAGATAGAATACGAGACACAGCAGAATGTTCCCAATAACTGAGGCCTGTGTGGTTTTGACTTGAGTCAGCAAAGGTCAGGTGTGAAGTCCTGAATACTCCTTTGTGTGCAGCCTGGATTTTCTGTTAGTGCTGCTGGAGCCGATTTGACAGCCAACAACCTCCCTGAAAGTTGAGGAACTCACAGAGCAACATCAAAGATAGCCAGAGCTTTCAGAAGTAACATGAGCTTGCCAAGGACACAGCTCTGGATGACATACATAGGGTTATTTTAGTGAACAAGTGCAGATGTAGACACAAAGAACACGGCAGCCTCAAGAAAAGTCACGTGCCTCTTAACTAGCATTATGCATGACAGGTACTGTTGCAAATATCCTCTGCAGAGCTGCTTAAAACTCAATGCAAACTATCATATATTGCTTATAAAATAGCTTTAGCATCATAATCAATGAGAAACACTTTTCTTATTCTAACATAATTTGCATCATAATAGAGAAGGGAGGTCTCAACTGGGAAAGTGACTGTGCTCTACCAAGCACTGAACGATCTGGGGATAATGGCACTTCTTTGAGTTCAATTTTAGGTGCAATGAAATGTTATAATTAGGACAAATGAGCTATCAAATAAACCTGTGTTTAGACAAAATAGTCAAAATGGATTTTCATCAATAGACCGCTCTTAAAACTTGCCTTAGAGAAGGTAAATGTATCTATTGTTTGTATAATGAAGATGTCTAACACATTGTCTGGGATAATAAACTAGCACTCCCCAGTGCAAATCATAACACATTCCTCTGTGCAAGAATACAGGGAGAGCTGAACTGAAAAATAGCTCAGGCACTAAAGTACTGCCCTTTCCAGGTCTCTTCCCTTTTTCTGGAAATCAGATTAGATACTAGATTTTCTCAGGCTCCAGGCAGGTTGCAGGAAGAGTATTTGTCCGGTCTTGTTTGCCTGGTTTTTAATTACCTTTTTTTGCATTTCTTTCCTCTTTCTTCAGCATCTCCCGGGTTGCTTGGGCAAAGGGAGGGAAGTGGTATACTGAAACATTTCTTAACAAGGAGTGGCCATGGAATTTGGGTTGGATGGCTGCATGCAGAAGCTACTCCTCTGTGTGTGGCTTGGTTTTTTTCTTTCTTTCTGATAGCCAGACAATTTTAATCTTTTCAGTGGTAATGATGTGTGCAAATAATGATTTTGTTGTTTATTGAAGCATTTAAACCATAATTTCAAAAAGAGGGTAAAGGAAATGGCTCTTTCATATACTCCTTGGTATCATTTCTATGCTAATACTCAGATTGCTATGTTTGAGAGAGGACATATATGTATTTATATGGGAAAAAAAACCCACACTAGCAGAGCAGGAAAGGTGGCTAGAGAAAGTGTTGAAAGAGAAATTTAGTCTGAGAGGGTGGGATTAGGCAAGACAAAACAAAACACAGGACTGACTGATACTTTCCCTGGATACCTGACATGAGAACAAGAGTTGGCTACAGCTCAGTTTATAGGACTATTTCATAGTTTGACCACAAGCCAAAACAGCCTGTTGGGTTTCTGTGCTCCATTTGGTTTGCTGCCACAAAGAATACGCCAGCCAGCAAACATCCAGCAACTGTTGACTTCCTCTTCTGCAGCAGCAGTAAGCTGATTTACGGCTGCATCAGCAGATGGAGGCTTTTTGGCATAGTTGTGGAGAGATACTGAAACTATGCAATAATACTTTCCACTATTTTGTCACACAAGAATATTTAGATGAATATGGGAGGGCCACAATCCAGTTATTCCTATGTCTGTGATCTATTAATTAATGTAGGATCTGATGAAGTGAAGGGTGGGATTAATTTTGTTTAGGTCTAGATGTTTGCCAGGTACTACCTTGGACACATTTTATACCTGCTGGACAGAATTTGACATTTTTTGTGGGCAAACAGTCTTGATCTGTGTACATGTTTCCTTCAGTGTAAGTGAATTAGTCAGTGTTTTTTCTCTCTCTCAACCTCACAGGAAAGTTAGATAAAGAGCCAAGACATAAGTATCTGTGCTGTAAACAACTTAAATGAAATCACATAAAAGATGTCTGGATTGACAGAAACATGAGGCATTGATAAGGACTACTCCTGCAGTTATTGGTAGCCTTGTCTCTGTTGCTCCCTGGTTGAAGTGTTGTAAGTAATATTTCCCAGGAAGAATTTTCCTCAATCCTGGCTACAGCAGCTACCAACAAAAGTTGGAATTTAATGGACAATGTTTTCCAATTGCTGGGGTTTTTTAATTTAATTTTATTTTTTTCCAGAAAGTCAGACTAATTCCAGTTATAATCTTACATTATAACATTTTGCAAACCACTTGTCACAAAGTTTTCTTCCATCACCAGCAGTTCTTGGTTACAGGTCAGCAGGGCTTTCTATTGCCAACACGTGACATATTAGCATCTACTACTCTTCTGAAATCATCAGATCACATATGACCAGGACAAAATCTGTATTAATTCATTTGTTAATTCATGCATTCCACTTAAGATCAGAAGAGTTCCTGAGAAAATAAACTCCCATAATGTCCAGAAAGTAATTGCATTCTGTATTCATCTGCAACATTTCCTCCATGCTTTCCCTGAAGTGCAGGGAAGATTCTGCACTAGTGAAGGGATCACTTATTTCTACTTCAACATTTCAATCACTGTTTTCTGTCCACCTCACAAATGGTGCCAATAGGGTCACCTTTGTTTGTTCACCGGAGGGAATGCAAGTCCTTATCTGCATCCTACACTTTACTGGAAGTGTAGGCCTCCTCATCAGGGTGGAAGGGATGAATTCGGTAGGATCATCCTTTTCCTGATGTTAATGAAAGAAAGGTCAGTGTCAGCAATTGCTGATTAAGTTTAGCAAAGTGACAAAAGGAGATTAGCAAGATTGAGCTTTGTCACCTCTTGCTTTTTGGTTCAAGTCTTCAGTGAATGAAAAATCATCTGTGCCTGATTAGAATTCATGTCTGTCAGAAGGTATTTCAAAGAGACAGTAACCTCTGCCTGGCTCAGGCTGAGGTGTTGAAAATCCACCTCTCATTACAGCCAGTTCAGTAAAGACAAATGAACATTGATGAGTTTGGAAGCTTACTGGTCCAGAAAAAGTTGAGGATAAACTTCCCTGGAATTTAATGACAGTTGAGAATTCTGAAGGATGCTGAATTGGTTTAGACCATCATTTCTCTGTTAATTTTCATTAATATCCCATGAAAATGGTACAGAGAAAACATTAATTGAGGATGGTTAGAAATCCAGGATTTGTTTTATTTAATATTCATTTGCATTACCAGGGACAGAAACCCTGGTTATTTTATTCAGGAGACACATATTTTTTGAAGAGTGAAAGGTCAAGTAGCTCCCTTAAAGAAATAAGATTTATTAATATAGGAACAAAAATATCAGCATATTAAGTCTGTGAAAGTGAAGCTCATTTTTTCATTATTGGTGGTATAACAGTTTATCTCAGAAAAATATTTTTAGGGCAAATATGATATATAGTAAGAGTGGGAATGGAAGTCCACCCATCTGAGATATTCTGCATGGTACTTAGAAACATAGAATGTATTGGATTGGAAGGGACCTCTACAGGTCATCTAGTCCAACCCCCCTGCAGTAAGCAGGGACATCTCTGAATAGGACAGGATGCTCAGAGCCTCCTCAAGCCTGGCCTTGAATGTCTCCAGGGATGAAAGACACCTCTCTGGGAAACCTATTCCAGTGATCTATCACCCTAGATATTAAATATTAAATAACTTTTTCCTAATATCTAACCTAAATCTACCCTTTCTAGCTTAAAGCCATTACCCCTTGTCCTGTCACTACAAACCCTTGTGAATGGACCCTCCCCTGCTTTCTTATAGGTCCCTTTTGTTAGGTACTGATTTACTGTAGAGTCAGTTCATTGCACCATAAGAACAGAAGACTTGGAAAAAAGAGGCAGAATTCTGCTTTTCTTGAAAGAGATCTCATTTTCTGTCGGTAGGTTCTAGAAATGTGAACAACCAAAGCTAATGAGAAACTTCAAAAGAGCAAGACAATCTCTTAGTTAAAGCTACTGTTGTAACCTGACAGTTATTTGTACAGTTTTACATACAGCAATCACAAAGTAGATAAACCAAACCTCAGAGAATAAATGCTAAGGTATTTCTTAAGGACACCTTAACATGACTTAGAAGTAGTGTTGCAGTATTTCACAAGCCATTTTATATATGTGAATGTGAATACTATGCACAAAATAAGAAAGATATTTCAATGACCTGAGCTAGTCTCTTCTTTCAAACAAGCCTATCGCTCTGGTGACACCATGGTGAGTACTTCAGTGCACCCACCCTTTCTCATCTTCAAGAGCTGCTGATGTGATTCCCTCTCATTAGGAGAAAGAAAAGTAGCCCTGTCTCTAGGGCAGAAGAGGCATTTGTGAAGGAAGGCAAGACAACAAGTGCTTTTCACATTCATGAAAATACTGGTTCCCATAAAAGCCACCTGGAAGGTATGTGCTGGGACTATTTCTATTATTATTTCTAATGTTAGCCTGAAGCATTTCCCGATGTACCTTGTAACCTGCAAACAGAGCAAAGGTAGGACCTGGCTACTTCCACTGACAGTCAAAGCCTGCTTGATCAGCTTTAGAGGCAAGTGGCATGACCCAAACAGGAATCACAGAAAAACTACTGAGAAGTTTTGAAACGAGATTCTGACAAAAGATTCTGTGAACTAAAATTCTGGAGAAATAGCTGCTTTTGTTTTACTAATCTATTTCTCCTGTTTCTCTGCCTGTGACTGTACTGTTGCATGTTATATCAGTTTCACTGTGTGCATTATATTTCAAATGATCACAGATCCATAACTCACGTAATCAGTTGGAATAATTCGCTATTTTTTATTTACTATGTCCAAATAGCTGGATCCATCCATTCTAAAACAACAGCTATGTATCAGTAAAGCTGCATGAATATTACCATAAGTAAGCACATCTCCACAGGCTTTAAAATGAGATTTGGATATTTTTAGCAACGCACACACACAAAAAAAAGAATAAACTCCTAATGCATTATAGTAATGCTTGCCTTTGGAAGTTTAGGAGGTCAAAGCTACATGAAGATTATAGAATCAGTGACACAAATTCACAGAGGAATACTCCATCAGTCTTTTCCTGCTCCCTCTCTCTGCTCTTTACCCTGTCAGGAATGTTAGGTTTCACTCTGAGAAGTAAAAAATACTTCCTTTCAGAGAACAAGAGAAAAAGAGCAATCCATGATAATCCTGAATGGCTGTCTACACTCAACTGACTGTGAAAGAGTGTGAAACCCTTCACTGGGTTGCAATTAAACTGCCCTAGAATTTCTACTTTGCATTAGACATAGTATATTTAAATCTAAACCCGAAATTTTGAATAGCATCTTCAGAAGTCATGAGAAAAATTAGTAATGTGACAGTGCATGCTCTTTACTGCAGTTTTGTAATTCTTTTGAGTCTATTGTCCCCAAATGACCTATTTATCTGCTTTGAGCTAGGAATGCGTACAAGATGTGGCAGGATTTTGGCCCGATGGGAATGCTGATCTCTGAGAGCAGAACTTTTCCCTTTGAGCTAACAAGAGCATTTTTATCTGCCTGTGTCCATGACTCATGCAGTGATTGTAAGTTATTCCCCTCTGGGAACCAGAGGCTACCAGCTCATCTGTTTTACTGTGTGCAGTAACTTACTTGCACTCTCTGGAAAGCTTTCTTATATAAATAGCTCTGTTGACAAAGGTACCAATTTGGGATTCTACATTGGTTTCAATGAGATATTCCATATTTAAAATTCAATATTTGCTAAAGCACCTGGGAAAATAGAATTTAAACAGAGAAAGCCTGTCCTCTCTGTCATCATTTTGTTGACTCTACTCCTCTACCAGTTCTCATGTCCCTAGAGAAGCTATCTCAGCAATGCTATCAATATACTTCTCTTCTTTCATTTGTGGGTGGTATAGACTCTTCTACACAAACATTTGCAGTTAGTAGAATGGCAAAGCAAATAGGGAAGCAAAGCAGAGACTTCAAAGCGCAGTCAATTCCTCATCTTTCTATTTTAGCAAATGACTGGTTTTAGTGACTGTTTCTCTAGGGCAGAAAAGGAGACAGAATAGAAGGTTGTGCTTGTTGCATGGTTCATCTACATCAGCAGAAAATACAAGCACACCAGGCAACATACTTCACTATCCTTTTTTCTGACAGAGTCTAGTAGCAGAGAAAGTAAAACCAAGACAAATATAGAGGAAAGTTTTGTCTGTCTCCCTGTTCTTGAAAATAGGCCTACTGGGACTGCAAGTTATACCTGCATTTTTAGTAAATCTTTGATATATTCTCCTGGAATGATCTTCTAGACCTACTTTGGTCTACATTGACCAATCCAAACTTCACATACTCTGATTTACCCTGCTTTGATAAAGCCTTTCCAGTAAACACAGAGTTGCGAGTAGGAATGTAGAAATGGACAAGTCTTATTTACTGTGAACTAGTCAGAGTAGGGATCATATAGACTACCTCTTACCTCTTCAAAAACTAGGTGGCCTGGTGCCAGATAGTCACAAACGACCATCTCTGGGGAGAAAAATGTGACCTTCCTGGAGCATGCTCATTGTGTAACAGCAGCTCAGACAGCAGAGGTGCACCACTTCCCAAACACATGCCTGATGTCCTATGCACTGTTGAGAGCACCAGATGGAATGGGTTAGCTGTCAGACTCAATCAGCAAGGGTAAAGAGGGATTAACCTCTCCTCAATTAATGGACACAAGGAGACTCAAAGTGACTATTATACATTTCTATCTATAGATTACAGGTACCTATAATTATATTTTTGACGGTTCCTTTTCTAATTATTTTCTGCAGCGGTAAAAAGCATTTGGTCTGCTACTTAGATGAGAAGTTTGGTACATGTGCAAAGAGAATAGGATGTAACTCACACAGGATGTAATTCTTCCAGATAAGAAGCCCTATGTAAATGTAAAGAATTAAATAATCTGGATTGGAAAAGATTATATTATGTGGCAAATCATTTTAGACCCTAACATTTTATTTTAAAGACCAAAAACTCCCAACACTTTTAAAACAAAATTTTATTTGATCCTACTTCTTTCAGTAACAAGTTCCATTTGGAAGGACCATTTGGGTGACTTAAGTCTAGGTGATCCTGCTCTGGCAGGGGGGTTGGACTAGATTATCTTCTAGGTCCCTTCCAATCTCTAGCATTCTGTGATTCTGTGAAAAGCATGAAGAAAATTCTAGTTTGAGTCCATCCAGCTGTAGATTCCTTGTAATGTAAAGTTTTATGCAACAGTAAAACCTAATTCTCTATTACTGCTACACTGGTACTTAGTTTGTCTTTCAGTACAAATTTTAAAGCAAATGACAACCAGTTTGTGGGGATGACAGAAACAATACAAATTAACCTTAAGCGAGATATTTTTTATCATCTGCTAACAGTATCTATCCGTTTTTCATCTCAGAAATTATGCAGGTAAAAATTTTCATGTTCTTGAGAAACTTTTAGTACACCTATTCAGCATGTATAGGGAATGAAATAAATCAGTCCAATTGAAATGACACCTGACTTTACCATTTAAAGCATTTATTTTTTCTTCTAAATGGTTTTACACTCCACAGGCTATGGAGTTTTTAAGCAGAAAATGAACAGATTTTCCTGGACCCTCTGGCAATTACTTCAAAGTGAATTCAAAACATAAACCTCTGAACACTTCTGTGTTGGCAGACAGATAAATAAGTAGTTCAGCAGGATACAGCACTTGCAGATGTACTCCCTCAAGTTTGTGGCTCTTTTCCACAAAACAAACATACTGCAAAGTTGCTGCTACAGGTGTCCCACAAAAGGCTTGCCTTCCCAGCTCCCTTGCCTGCTGAAAAGGTGTTTCTACCCCATAGCCTAGGCTCAGCCTGTTGCACAGGTGAACAGCACCAAGCACTTCGACTGTTAATGGGTGACAAGCTCAGCAGCCTTCTTCCTTGGGATAGTGTGCAAGCATGAAAACAAGGGCTGTGAGGGACCTCAGTCCAAATAACTAGCTTATTCATCTGCCCCAAGGCAGAATCTACTGTACTACTGCAACACTGACAGATGCTTATCTAACTCTAATGTTTTATTAAAAGCTACTGGTAACAGACACGCCACAACAACCAAATTGTTCCTGTTTTGCTATCCTTTTGGCAACATTCTTGAGCAATATATTTTGCTAGAAGCTTTATCACCATCTTTCTCAGTGCAATTAAAATTACATTTTAACAGTCTCATTAAGAAATCCCACACATTCTGAGGAAACAAAACTTAAATTTCACTTCAGCAGGATGTGGAAATACCAGGAAGTTCTGCTAGGTTCCTCAAAGTTGTTTTTTTTCTTATGTGGGAAGGAATTTGCCTTACTAAGTACCAGAAGAGGGTGGATACCACTCTGAGTTATTAATTTCAATTATTTACTGATAAGTGCAGGTTGGGTTTTTTTATTGTTATAATTTTTAAGTTCTTCTTTGTAAAATATCTCCACTACTGTCTAAAAATAAATGTTATATTCTTCTAGAGAAAAGAAGCTTTAGAAAGGTCATAATATCTCAAGCAGAAATCTCTATATATACTAACCAGTGTTAGTATAGTCATCACCCTCAGTAGTAGAAAAGAGGTGAGAAACATATTCCTTGAAAAAAACCCTACCTGCACAGTTGGCCTTTGTGCTTCTGAAAGCAGCTTCTACAATGTAAGACAGACATAGTGCTTATTAATTAGGTGAAAAGCTATTTACCTTTTGTGGGAGGAGTTGTAGAAAGTACATTGGAGAATTAACATCCTTGCTGCTTCTAACTGGTTTCTAGATAGCTTCCACCTGGCGCCCAGAGGGTAGCCATTCTCTGCCCACTGCTTTGCTGTGAAGGATGTGTTGGCTCGTTGGTACAAGATTTTTCTACATAGAGTAGACCTGGGGAGAAAATTAAGGTGCTGCTTGAGCTAACCACACAATGAAGGCATGTTTAGTGTTAGCTCTGACATTACTATACTTCATCAGATCCATTTAAATGAATCAATGCCTTAAAGTAACAATCTTGTTTTCCATCTGCTTTCATACAATAAAACTTCCATAACTTGTCAACTTGTCCCTATAACAAGCCTATAATATTGGGGTCTATAATTACAACCCTGTAAAATTTAGCTTTCTAGGAGACAGAAATCAGTAAACAATGTAAACCAGACAATTCCAAGAGTCTTCATGATCACACCCTCTGACTATGATGGTTTCTGAAGGCAATAGGTGAAGAAATACCTTCCTTTAGGTTGTACTTCAAAATTAAATACTAAAGCTTATCTGAGAGCAGTGCATTGTGCATCTCTTCAAACCTCCCTTTGCAATTATTTTTATTTCGAGCAATCACCCCTTGCATTGGGAAAGTTGTTGATTTCCACTTCAGGGACAAGGAGAAACATAAATAAAAGATGGGAAATCAAGCAAAAATATTTTCTTGAATCTTTGATGGCCAATAAAGTAATTAAGAGCATAGCTGGTAGCAAACAGACCTAGTTTGCAGTGACCCTTTCAATCAGAAGCATAGGCAAGAAAAGTAAGAAAATGAGAGAAAGCAGAGGTTTTCAGATGTCAGTGGAAAACAAATTGGTTGGTTCTACCCCTTTACATTAGGTTGTCAAGTAGGCACAAATTATGCTCCCCAGCCAGCAATGCAGGCTGCAGGAAAACAATGATTTAGTGACTTTCCATTTTCCCTCATAAAAATCCTAATCTTCAGCATCATTTACACAGAATTATTGTATCTTCAGCATTATTATTACACATATGCTGCAAAAGTCACAAGAAGGGAACAGAGACAACAGCTGGTCAGGGACCCAGGCTGTGGGAAAACACCTTCATGAAAATGTGCAGACATACACACTTCCTCATTTTTAATTGAGTGCGTGAAAAACATTAATTGCCTCTGAAAGTATAGTGTGATGCATCTTTTGATCCGTCTCCTGTGTCAAAAGAGTATAGGAGGCAATGTATTTTTTAACACTGAATCTACTGACTAAATCTTGCATTCTGACCAGGAAAACTTCATTGAAACAATTGTGTTTTAGGGCTGTAATCTTAATTAGAGTCAAACAAATTACACTGACCAGTGAAAAACAGAATTACTTAGAGAATCCTTGTCAAAACTTCACGTGAGCTAGGATTGAGGCAATACGTCCAGATGGCATTTGCCATGCTGTGTGCTGCCTTATGGGAGCAGCCTTACCCCTGAAAGACAAAAGACTGACCACTCTGAACATAAAATTAGTGGAAAAGGAAACATTTAATGATAGGAAAACCACTCACAGAACAAGTACAGAAGCAATATCCTGTTCATTTAAGTAAATGTTTACAAAGATCACTTTTGAGAATGAAAGCAAAGCTTTCAGTGGAACAGCAAGAGTTGAGTGGGTCCGGAAAGATCAAAAGTAAGGGTGATAATCAGTTGTGATAGCTGGCCATATGAGGTGGGTATGTGCTTTCCTAGGAATTGAACTCAATCTAGCATTTCCTTTAGTGAATCACTGAACTAGCCCTAGGTTCAAAGTAATGACTCAGAGGTAAAATTGTCTGAGCATGTTAGAAGTCCTAGAGCTGTTAACTTGGACTTCACAATCTTTTTTCCACTACAAGAAATAAAATTCATAGGGTTTTAAGACCAAAAGAGAAAACTGTGGTAATACAACCCAATCCCTACCATCACTTCCTCCTGCAAAAGTTTTTATTGAGGTTGAAGCAAGTAATCATTTCAAAAACCTCTACAACTTTGATTTGGATATTTCTAGTTTACAGAGTATCCAGTCCAATCAAGAGATCACTTATTTCAGTGACCAGACATTCTCACAGTTAAAATCAGTATGTTATTATTATCCTGAACCTGCCTATATTTAACTCCCATTTATTGATTCTTATTGCATCTTAATCCATAAAACTGAAGAATGCTTCTCTTATCAAATTCTGTTTTCCACAGTGAAATTTTAGTGTATGACTTGTCTTCAAGTTTGGAGATACCTTCAGTACTGTTTACAATGATGTTGGCTGCTATTCATGATGTTCCTGACTGGAAGAAAAGTAAGAGATAAACGAGTGAGCAGTTTCTGTAAGTCAGTATGAAGTAAACCCCCAAAATGTTCACAAAAAAAAAAGAAGCAGAAAAACCCCAAACTACAAACATAACTAACAAATCAGAGTGACATTCAAGTTTGGCTTTATCAGAACAAAATAACTCATGCTGTGAGGTTGACTATAACTCTGGCTACCAATCTAAGAAGAAAGTCAGTTGTCTGTTAGCCTCAGGTACAGCAGCTTGAAGTGAAGGATTCTGGGGTACAAGATTCCTCACCCTGAAGCCAGCTAACTAGGGAAAGTGTCCTACCTTCATTGGCCTGCTGAATAGCTGGCCACTGACAGCAACTAACTTAGGTTAGAGGTAGTAATGAAATAGTTACTGTATTGCCTTCAGCACTGGCTAAAACAAGAGACTGCCTGTCTGTTACAGTACAAGAAAAGGGCTTTGAGTTATGAAAAAAAGGCCGAAAAGCAAAAGAAGCTGGTGTTTATCAATTTTCTTTGTTATATAGCCTTGTTGTGTATTTAAATACATATTTAGGGTCCAAATTTCAGAGGCATTTTAAAAAGAAAAAACTAAGTTAAATAGGTAATCTAATGAGCAGTACTTGAGAAGATAATGAACTACCTCTTATAACCATTCCACAAAGTGAAATCATAATGAAAAAACAAGTCACTATATTAAACTTCTATCTATATAATGTTAGATATTTCAGGTCTGGAAAAAAACAATACTATTGTTCTAAAAATTAGTTTTGCAGTGGAATAAACAGAATTTTGTCTTACAGGTTGAGAGTTAACTGCACAGAATAAAATATAATTTACTTCAGGAAATAACTTTCAACTTATATAACAATAGCATAAGATCTGATTGCCTTTATAGCTATACTCTTTGTCCAGTACTGACAGTCCTTCAGCTTTTATGGCAAGATGAATGACATTGAAGCTTTTTATTTATTTTCCAGTTTTGGGAATCAGGTAAATAGGGGAACATACAATCTTTCCAAAAACAATAGTATATTTCTTATATTGCTAGATGAGGAGCAATAGTTGAAAACATGATCAAAGTGCATTTCAAGAATCATCAGATAAAGCACAAAAAGAAGATTCAAGTTATTATTATAGATTAAATTAGATTAAAAAGCCTAACTCATTACTATCATGGGTGAGACAGAGCAAACAAAACCCATCTGTATAAAGGCTTAGTTTTAAGAACCAACTGTTTGTTTCACATGCTTGTACTCTCTCACCAACACTATCTTCCATATGTCTTGACTTCTCTCCCCAGATGGGAGATCCCTCCTGGCTTGGGAAGGTCAGGCTGCAAGTCAGGCTAGTTCCTGCTGTGCAACTTCTTACAGTTGTCAGTCTGCAATCTTACCAAAAACGGTTCCTGGGTATCCTCTATCATTTGCCCCTGTTGATCTCCTTCATTTCCAGGATCTTCCTTCAGCTGGGATGTTTGGACATTTTCACATGCGCACACACATAGGCACACAATTATCTGCTACCTATAAAAAAACCTCTCTGCGTTCATGCGGTTTGGTTTTTTTGCCCACCATGATGACTCTTTAACATTTGTGATTGGACATATTGCTAAGCTATTGACACACCTCAGAGATTTTCAGAAGCATCTAATGGACCTAAAAGTATCCATGAATGTCCTACAATTAAGATATTCTTCACCCAGAAGAAAAATATAATCTTAAAAAATCAATACTGAATGACTTGGAACAAGTTGAGCAAACAGTAAAAAAATACCCAAATGAAATTATATTTATTCTCAAGTTTAAAACATTCCAGCTCTGGAACTGCCATGATGTTTGATCTATAGCTTAGCACCAACAAAGTTCTAGAAGAATGAAAGTTGGCAGTATGGCACCAATCTTTAAAAAGGGCTCTCTGCCTGTGGTGAAAACCACAGAATAAATTCCCAAACAAAGAAGAGAATGAATAGTAAATGTGATATATGTATCAACATGGCTTGTTTGGTGAAGTCATCCATCATACAGACAAAGGCAATGCTCAAGTGGTCAGTTTGTCATCTTCCAAAAAAAAGGTGGCAAGAGCTGTCCTTATCAAATGTCCTTCAGTCCTCTGTTTGGAAGGAAAGATTCTCTTGAGGACTGGCAACTGATTAAAAAGTAGGAAAGAGAGCACTGAACTATATACAGTCAGTTTTCACAGTGGAAAGGCAGTCTTCATAATCCTCCTAGCTTCAGTGATGGGATGTGTATTCTTCAACATAAAAGTAATGAAAAAGGCTAAAAAGTGACTTAAAGTTTTCAGATGATACAATTTCTGGATACTGTAGACTGTGCAGTCTACAGCTCTGGCTACAGTGAACTGCTGCAGAAGGACTGCATGATGTTGAATGACTGAGCAATAAAATGGCTGATGAAACTCAAGGACAATGAGTGTAAAGTAATGCATGTATGGCAAAAAAAAACCCGAAAACCAGCCAACCAAACCCTAGAAGCAATTACAGACTTGTTGATAAATTGTAAATTAGTAATTTCCATTCAGGAAAGAGGTCTTTCACCCTCAGTAAACGCTTTTCTGGGAAGATCAGCTGGACTTTCCACTAGGTGTCAAAAAGGAAAAACCCAATCATTTAGCTAAATAGATGTCTTCTGCTGACACAACTGGGAGGTCTCACTCCCCTTTGCCCCTTCTTAATTCTTTATTCCTCCTCCTATCCAGACTTCCCTGCTCTTTCCTCCCACATCCACTGAGCTCAAGTGTATGACCCCGCTCTCTGTCTCTGTGACTTAATTGACCATAAGGCAAGCCAGCTCAACTCACCAAACACAAACGCACTTGTTTTTATTATTATTTTACTTTTCTATCATTTCAGTCAATAGGCTTACTGTGTGTCTGGATGAGCACAAGAAATGCACAGGCAAGCTTAGGTTTATGTATCCAGGAGCTGGGGATGCAGAAGCTGATAGAAAGAGCAGGACCTTTCCCTCTTAGCAGTAGCAAGCTGTTATTTTGGCTCAAACTGTATTATGAAACCATCAGCTAGTTCTCATTTCTAAGCATCTGGTATTGGCTCTGGACAGAAAATTGCCTAAATTAATCTTGATTCTGATTCTGCACTGACATTCTTATATTCAGTGAGATAGACTTTGAAAACAATATGAGTAGTTACCTTCAAGCACTGTAGACAAATCTGTGAATGCTGTCGCAGAACTTCAGAAGTCTTTTCCCACTGAGTAACCATTAAGGTAATAGCTCTTCCAGCTCTTCTCCCCGTTTAACAAATAATTAAGAACTTTAACTACTGAAGTTTATAATAAACTTTATATACATGCACAGCTTTTTTGGATCTCACAGTTCTCTCCTTGCTTCAAAGCAAAATACACCCATTTTTGCTGTATATTTTTTTCTTGAGCACAGAAATAAACATGTTGCTATAGCCCCAGCAGAAATGTTGCAGTTGAACTCATTCTGCCATTTTTGGATATAAAATTATTTCACCATTATTGCTAAGGCCCATTTGCTGCAAAACTTGTCAAAGAATGAAATGCTTTAGGGATGAATTACATGCTCTGAGTCACACTTTTTAAAGCTACCACAAAATGGTATCCAAGGAGTACTCAGAGATGAGTCCGTTTAACATTTGAAATCTTACAGCCCGAAAAGAGATGACTAACTGGATACAATCTTGATCTGGACTATGTCTCTTCTCAAACTTGGTATGGAAAATCCAAACATGGAAATATGGTGGCCATTCAAAAAGCTTCTCAAATTGGGATGAATACAAGGTCAGCTAAAGAATGCATTGTTCACAGACATTAGCTTTTTTTTTTCCTTCAGGACTTAAAAATGCAGGAAAAAAAGCACAAACTTGAATGTTTAAACTGAAGAAAGACCAAGAAATAGTCTCTGCTCACACAAACTTATGTTTCTAAGAATAAGTCATCTTATATTACTGTATCTGTGATACATGGTAAAATTCACAGGGTCCATACACAGGGCAGCTAATGAAGCACAAGAAATGTGAACGTATCCAACACTGAGATTTTTGATTGCTTAGTCTCTAAGGAAAAATATTTAGTAGATGGCTAGCTCAGTTGTTGTTAGTTAATACATTTTAAAGTAAATCAAATTTGTCCCACTTTACAAATACTGGCGTTAGTAGCTTTGTGCCTGTGTGTGATTTCTGTACCATTTCTTTGGTCTGGAATGCCTACAACCATTATAATCAAATATCAAGAAGCTCTATGCATATGCTTGCAGATGTAGCTTTGCATAGCACTGGCCAAAAACATTTTAAGCTGTGCCACACTTCTCTTCCAGCAGCATAGCCATATCTAGGTTAAGTGCAAATATAGCAAGGCCTATATACACCAATTGATTTTTGTGCAAGCAAAAGGTCAGTGAAGTCAGGATGACAGCCTGTCTTAGATGGGGAGCTGCTGATATTTAGAGTATTCACTGTGGTAACCCTCAGAGAAAAATAGCAGTCACAGCCAGCTAACAGATCTGTTCAACATTCTTCACCTTCCTGGTCTAAGTGGAACTATGAAAGTGCATTAGTATAAATATTTTACATTATTCTGGAAAAAAATATAATTAATAAATACAAATCAAAGCACAAACTCTACTCTTCTAGTTTATATTGAGAAGAAGACACAATCCCATTTCACCTTTTCAAATATCCTCAGTCTGCAGAAGCACAGGCAGCCAGCTTGAAAAAAATAGTAAATTGCTGCTAGAAAACATGAACAAGAGATGCAACTAATGACCAGCACCTAGTACACATGGCTGGAGTTGAGATGGTGCAACTCTGCCCTGGCTCCCACCTTCTTTTTTCTCTCCTGTCTTTACCTTCAATATGTAAGGTATATGATGAAAAGTGTAAAAGGTAAGCACAAAGATTCCTCTAAAAGTCCATTTGGGTATTAAGATCCATGTAACTGAAAACCGAATTTGAGATCAAGGATTCAGAGATTCACAACTAGGCACTACCTAGGGTAAACCCAGTCCTAAAATGTCTGGTTAAAGTAATAGAAAAGAGTTTGCAGAGCAGTGTATAATTCCTTAAGGCAGGTAAGTGATTTAATTATCAATTTGCAGTTAATTTTAAATTTAATGCAGCTTTGTAAATTAGAACTTTCAAAAAAAAGCACCTGTGTAATTTGGCAAATCAGCATATGGATGCGGGGGATGGACAGCTATTTTCTATGTCTGTAAAAGCTGATAGCAGAAGCTGATTATGAAATGTGTTTCTGAATTGTTAGTCTAAACAGAGAAGATTGATTGTGGGTTGTATGGGAGGTGAATCCAGAAGCAAATGGGAGGGTTCAGTGCCCAGCACTGCAATAAGATATCACAATTGATGTGAAGCAAGAGTGATCAAAGGACATCACCAGACAACAGATGGAAAGTGTTGTCCACTAAAATACATTCTTCTTACCTCTAGAATTCATAATGGACATAAAATAATAATTTCTCTGTGGAAGTTTGAAAGGTTGGCATGCCTCTAACAGCCCCAGTGTCCCTGCAGCTGTAGGCTTTATAGTTCTCTGAACCCTAAACCTAAATGTAATGGGATTTTGAGGTTGAGATCTTATCATCATGGGTGGGGAGATTATAAAGGTGTGGAGGGAGCAATGTTGGTGCAGTGCTGTGCTTCCTTTGGCATGAATTTTGCAGCCCCATTGTCGCTGGAGTTGTTGGCTTTGTGGTTCTCTGAACCCTAAGCATGAACCCTTACCTGAAAGATGATCCTCTGTATATTTTTTAATTGCACTGGTCTCTTACCTTTGATGGCCAGAGAGTGAGGCTTGTTGCAGAGCTAACATCATTCACATGATCAGAAATAAAATGTTTTTACACACAGTCACCTGCAGGTTCTTAGAACCAGACAGCATTTATTTTTTCCTATTATATTAGTGAGGCTAGTAGAAAGTGCTGCCATTCCTTAGCTATCCTGCTTTCCTTAATATACTGTTTTGTATTTATCTACCATAAGGTTTTACAAATAAACTATAAAAAGAGTGAGGCTTGGGAAGTTCCTGTAACATTATCGTATGGCACAAGATGAAGAACTTTTCCCTTCTTAGCTTTGTTCAAGGAACACTTCTTTTATAGTTTCACTGCCTCACTGGATTCAGTGGATGTGACCCAAATTTGACAGAAAGAAGAATTTTACTTTTTTAAAAGCAGATGTCAATGTCTGGAGGAAGAGAAATATATTATTAAATGAATTAAGAGCCCCCAGTCAGTGCTAAGCTAAGCAGCTTGTCTCTTTTAGTATCAATAGAGTTATGGCAGCTTGTCACATGAATATGATTCTTCTGCTTTCTCTAGACACTGCCTTACAAAACTAATTCAAGAATAGAGTGATTTATACTATCACCAGTCATTATAATTCTTCTGTGAAAGTAGCCACACAACATTTACCACATTGTTTGAATGAAGTGACTTCCCACTGGGGCAGGGAGACTAATGGCTGAGATTAGAAGATAAATCTAGGGCACTAGCAAGCCAACAGGAGGAAAAAAAATTAGAGAGAAAAAAAAAAAGTTTAAAAGTGATTAATTAATATAAGCACAGTCAAAGACAATTTGCCTGTTTATTGCCTGCTGATCCCATTTCTTTCTGACCACTGCAAGAGACCACAGGCTACAACAGTACAAATGTATTGCACTCAGCAGTATGTTTATTCCCTCGATCGCAGCTCTTTGTCATTGCTGAAATGCATGCTATGAATTTGGCTCTGACAAACCTCTGAAAAAACCCTCCCTAAACATGTACAATGTGATAAGAAACCAAATTCACTTATCCTTTATGACTGATTTTCCTTCAAACTTTGTCATTATTGAAGGGGATATCAGAGTAGCTGCAGTTACTTGCTAACCAAAAGCAGCTCCTGAAAGCAGACTCTTAACACTTGTCTTTCCAAAACAGTCCTGATCTCTGAAAACTGATATAAAAAACTGCAGTTAAACAGCCATCCATCTATTCCCAGCTCTTGTCACAGTAACTCAGAAAGATAAATAGCCATCATGACACGTGTTGAAAGCAAGCCACCTGCATACAAAACATGCCCTGTTTTCACTGTCTGAAATAATGCCTACTTCTATTTTCTTAGTTTTTGCGTGTGTGCCTATATGTGGCTTGTAACAGCACTTGCTTGAAAGAGTGTAGAGGAAAAGATATTGCAAGCATAAGGCTGGATAATGCCACAGAGCTTATCAACACCTTTTGCCCCAAAAGGCAAACTTCTTAACAATGTGGCAATTGCCAAGAAAACAGTGTATTTTAGGACTTGGAATTTTCTGTACATAAAGAGATTTACAAGCTTTCATCTAGTCTCTGTTCTCACCCTCCTTCTCCTCTCCTGTCTACTGTTCTTACGCCTCCATCTCCTTCTCCTTTTTGTTCTATACAAGACTAGTTTTTCCTGACTACTTTCTCTGGATCACTTGAGCTATATCTATTTCTAAAATATTCTGAAAATTTATTCTGAAAATAATTTATAAAAATAACTGTAATACCATATTTTATAATTTTACCCTTTAATTTAGCTCTTGATGCTAAAGAAGATCTAAAAATCCATGTTTTAAAGAAATAGGGATGGGTGGAAGAGTTATCAAAAATAATGGCAATACAATGCCACATTTGTCTGTCAGGAATGAGCCTGCTGCAGAGAAACAGGAATTGCCATTTTAAGTGACAACTCATACTGTATTTTTGGTAAGAAAATGAACCACAACTGTCATAGCATAAATACACTGACTACAACGCCAGCCAAAAGTTTAATGATATAGTCCCACAAGAAATGCATTTGAGAATCATCCTCACCGTCCACAACCCAGATGTCCTACGTCCCTTCTCTGAAAAAAATACAAGGGTTCTATTATTAGCAAAGGGCAGCAGCAGCATCTAACAGAGCTGCGAGGGAGCACTGTCAGATCTAGAAAGGTATTGACTGTAACTGAACACATTTGCTAGCTCATCAGCAAGCGTGTCCAGGACTTGCGTAGCTTTTGGGACTAGCAGCCTGAAGGGCCAAGCTCCATAAAGTTGCAACAAAGCTGTTCTGTGCTTATTTAAGCACAAATCTGCCTCTCAGGCAGAGTCTGAGAGCTCCCCATGGAAAACTTATTTACATATTTGAGTGATACATCACTCAGTTATGTGAACATTTCTCAGGACTGTAAGTCTGGTAGCTAGTGTAAATCTGTGATCCCCAGTGGTTTTTAACTTCTTCCCTGATACAGGGAGATAAAAAAAATAGAAAAACACTATTAGAAGTGACTATTTCTTTTACTGAAGAAAAAGGAACAGTAGCAACATAAGCTGTAATTTTTCATCCAGATGGTGGAAAAGTTTGTTACTGTTTTCAGCTCTTGGACCACAGACCATAGGCTTTGAAGTCTTGCACTCCCACAGACCTCTCCCTCTGAAAAATGAAGAAAAAAAAAGTCATAGTTCTGTCTATTAGTCAGCAAGATTGGTTTTGGTCATTGAAGCAATGCAAGCCTATGAGATGGCTTAGGAGTCCAGTTGATTAAAGAGATTTGATAATCAATGGAAAGATTTTAAAAACAAGTCATATGGAATGGAAAGCCAAGGTATCCATTAAAACATAGGACTCAGATCTTATATGAAAGATCTCCAGACATTTGTGCTATACATACTTTATGCTGCATTGGGGTGGGGGGATTGACACATCTGTATGGGATTTATGGGAGAGGAATTGCATGGGGTAAGAGAAATGATGTGGCAGTTTATCAGCAGCAGTATTCTGTAGAAATGCACTTCTAGCAAAGGGGTTGGAGCAGGTTTTTCACCACACACCCTTTGCAGGAACAAAGTTTTAACAATTTTGTTGCTGTGGTTGGTTGTGATTAAAATGGAAACCTGGGAAGCTGTCATTCAAATGCAGACTCAGAAACATGGTTGACAAACCTGAGTGTTGTGGTCCTCAGTGGTCCAACAGCAAAGACTGTCTGGCCACAGCAAAGAGCAAGAACTAATACTACACAGTACAACAAGGCTGCACCAGCTGTCTTCTCATGAACAGAAATATTTTTTAGGCTGGAATACCTTTGGTGGAAACTCTCAACAGCTCCAAAATGCTGGAGGGGTTACAAAGACCCTTTATGTGGCTGTAGAAATACCTCTATGGACCTTGCTGAAAATGCTGTCCTGTGGAAGTGTATTTCTTCTTATACTTCAGAACAAGCACAGAGGACAATGAGCCTTACAAAAAGCCATTAGCATTCAGTGCCAGGCCCTACTGCTGCTCTGGAGTTCAGAGGGGAAGATCATGTACCTTTCTTATTGCTGATGACTTGTTTCCAGCAAGGATACTGCTGTTGATAAATTACTCAATACCATTGTCCAAACCCTCCTGCTGTGTATCTCTACTCAGGGCTCCTTCTCTTCCCGTAAAAGTGTAGCCCGTGGGATGTGGGGTAGGAGAGATGACAAAACAATCAGATTACCACAAGATGGGGGAGAGCAGGTGGAATTGTAAACAGCAGCACACACAGAGAGAAGGTGCACAGATGTAAACAAGTAGCTTTTGTTTCCAGCTACTAGCACTGTGAAGTTATTCTGGCAAGACCAAAATTATAGCTAAGGGAGATGGTATCACAGGGAATACACTATTACTGGAGAATGGATGAATTGGCAGCAGCAGGCTGCAATAACTTCTGTCAGGTAACCAAGAGCTGACTGGTGACAAATTTAACCTGGTGACTTGACTAGAGAAAGAGAATGACAAAAGCCAGGAGGCTGTAAGGTGTGCACTCACCAGATCAATTCTTGGGTGCTCGGCTGTAGCTGTCTGAGGCCTGGATTCCTTCCTTTTCTGCCTTGCTGCATTTCTGTCCTCCAGTTACAAAAACAAAAACAAAAACAAAAGCAGGTGTTTTAGCAAGGAAGAAGCAGTTATTCATTGAGAACATAATCAAATATAGAGATATGAAGAGCAAAAAAAAAAAAAAGAATGAAGGAGGTAAGGAAACTGAAAGGGATGGGTGGGGGAAGGAATAAAAACACTTCAAAATTCAAAGTTATCTTTTTATCCAGAAAGAGTGTACAAGGTGTTCTGTCTGTACATACCCATCTCTCCCCAGGAGGAACAATGATATAACTCCCCCCAGCTCTGTCCTTGGAAAATCACTTCGTTTTGATCTGTTTCTGTCTGCTATCTGGAGATGGCCACTGGCATAATTCTTTCATCATGTGATTTGATTTGTCTTGTCAGGCTGTAAACTTTTAGGTGCAGGGACACTCACTCTCTCCTTCTGTTCATGAACCATGTCTAGCAAGACTTGGGGTCTCTCTGCCTCTGTGAGAGCCCCCAGGAGCTAAAGTAACTAAATCACTGCATGTGTTGGTTTCAGTGTTCCAGTTAACTTTACAGCAGCAAATCCCACAGATGCAACCATGGGGTGTTGCTGACGGCGAGGATCCTCTGAAGTTGTTAATACCAAAGCAGAGGAAAAAACGTGTTTAGGAATCAGAGAACTTTTGTCTTCACAAGTTTCACAAGTTCTTAGCAAGGAAGGAAGAAGAATGAACAAGCAGATCAACAGCAACTGAAGTGGATGATATAATATTATAAGATCTTCTGAAGACAGACAGATCTAGGCCCAGAAAAATGTTTGGGGTACCAAAAAGTAAATCGGTGGTTCTCAGAGCAAATACTCAAACTAGGTGCCCAGATTTCTTGTACAGGTCCTGGTGAGCTTAGTAGTTCTCAGTAATTCCTTTCTTCAAGTCAATGTGAAGAGGAGGTTAGTATTCCCAGTTTACAGATGAGACATAAAGAGCGAAGATGACTGAGCCAAATACACAGCCTGATCCAGCTACAAGCTCTATCAAGCTGCTTCTGTTCTCTCATGTAAACAAAGGAAAGATCCACACTGTTCAGGGTTAGGCATGCACAACCCAAACTCCCTTTAGTTGGTTCATCAGCAACTAAAAACTGCTGTGTTGTCAGTACTGCTAAACTTTTCTGATAGGTATGGTTTGAAGGGGTAGTTAAATGCTTTCTAAAATCAATCGAGTGCTGTAATGAAGGAAAAAAAGTAAGAACTGGGACGTACAAATTTTCAACCACGTCAGAAATAGAACTAATGTTTCCACATAAGACGAGTATGGTACAATCCTTCTAAGAGACAGTCTTATTATGATGTCCCTACAGACTTGTGACTTAAGTGGTTAGACATCAAAAGTTTAGAAACAGCTGGTTGGTGCAAACTGTTCTTTCACCCAGAATCTGGGTGTTGCTGGTCTCTACTGTGCTGGTTGTTTAGTTTTACTTACCTCTTATCTGACAAGTGGTATCTTCTCTAGCAGTATATGTAGAGGTATAAACAGGATCAGAACTTTAAAAGTGTTCTTTTTTTTTTTTCCAGTATGCAAACTTAAAAATGCAGACACATTTATGAGTCTCGGTGCAATTCAGCTGATTCAGAACTGGAGACAGACTTTAATTAGAACACTTAACCTTCAAAAGCAGAATTATATCAATGTCATTTCACTGCCCTAGGATATTTTCCAGAATTATATGTGGGTTTGGATTTACATATATATATACACTTTTTTTTTTCTTAGAAGGGATTCACTATCTGCACACTATATATATGCCAGGAAAAGCATTCATCAGTGAAGATGTAAATGCTGGAAAATGAGGACATAATTGCTAGGGCTTCACTGCTTAAAGCCAAGCTGGAAGAGGGTATCAGCTTCCAGGTAATGCTAATGGTGCAAAAGATGGTGTCTTATGTGAAAGGACTCTGGGGAGCAGCAGTGTTGGAGGAGCAATGACGTTGCCTCTCCTACAACTTCTCAACCTAAATCATAATTTTTATAGTGCTTATTACATATTTTACAGTCAGGACAGGAACAAACAAGCTGCTCACTGTTTGCATCCCCTGAAGGTACTAGTGCAAACAACTCATTTTAATGTGGTTTTGTCTCCAAACTTGTAACCTTGGACCAGTGTGTTACATAAACAACATGACTCCCACAGAGAGATGTGATATTGACATGTCATTTCTGGGGTCCTGCCAGGCAGGTGCTTAATCTATCTTTTTTAGGAAAACAAAGGGAGAAGTAATTGCACAACGTGTAAAGGTTTTTGTAATTTTCTTTAAAGGCTGAAGAATCCCCAGGGTTTTATTTAAGCAGAGAGACAATGGGGAAAGCCATTTGAAATGCATAGAGGTATCACTTAAGAATGGGAAATGACTTAACGGTATCTACAGGTCAGGGAAGGCTGCAACAGAAACAAAGCCAACCAACCAACCAAACCCAGATAATTATCCTCTCTTTCCTAACTAACCTTTGCTTTCAGTTTCTGCCTAGCTTTCCACCCTAAGGGAAAAATACGTTAGCAGGACAGATGCCAGGTGCTTCAGTTCAAGGTGTCCCCTCACTTCTGAAGCACAAGCAAATTGCCTGAACTTGACAATAAGTTGGGAACTGCAACAAAATCTGCTGTCAATTGTTATTTTTAGATCAAGGGAACAAGATATTTGACCACAAAGGAAACCCCACCTGCACACTTTACTTCTAAGGCTGAGGACACTTTTTTTCTCTTAAAAGGTGCCACTCCCCTATGTAAGATCATTTGACAGGCTTTCAGAAAGTCAAGCCTGTGCAGAGTCTCTACCAAGTAATACTGAAACCTCAGTTTAGAAGACAACGTGTAGCACTAGGCTTTTCTATGACTTTTAACTGACAATTTTTCTCTTCCCTTTAAATGGTCTTATTTAACCAATCACTCTGTTTTTTCCTTCCATGGAAAGGAAATTCTCACGTCACAGATCATCAGAAAGAATAGTTTGAATAGGACCTAAAGCTAAACATACAAGCTCTTTACAGTTGTCTACTTCTCAGTCGTTCCTCCCAGCAAAACCTCCTGAAAAATTTAAATTTCTTTGTGACAGCTCAGACACATATTCTACAGAGCAGAAAGAATGAGGAGAAAATAAAATTCACAATTAGACTAAATGTTTCCCTGCTTGAGGAAGATGTGCTGTATCCACAGCAGAAGAGCAAGCAATTGATCCCTGTGCATCACAGGACAGGATGGTGCTGCTGAATTAGTACTGAGCTGGAGTGTTCCTTCTCCCGCTAGGAAGCAAAGATGCATTTCACAGATGTCATTTATAATGAGACACGAGATTTGTGTTCATCTGCAGTTCAGGTCTTTAATGACATTAGCTTTACTGGTCACAGTGAAGTGGCTAGAGCTCTCCAGCAGCCAATATATTAGGTCCTCATATATGTACCTTCCAAATGCCAAATGCAAAGTGCATAGCAAAGTACCTTTACAGCTTTCCCTTTTCATAACTGTTTTGCTTGGAATATGCACATACTGTCACCCACAGAGCCATGGGAAGTGTGGAACTGGTGTGTGACTGAGAAGAGCTGCTGTAGAGCTGGGATGCTGTCAGAGGTTCTGTGCCTATGAAAAGTGCTCCACTTGCCTGAAATCTTCACCAGAGAAATAAATGGTGTTATCCAAAACACTCTTTTCAAATAAGAGTTTGTAGCAAAATAAAATGAGATTTTAAAGCACAAAAAGAAAAATCAAATGCAACCCTGAATTAGATTATGTGGCTATCTATGGTTGTATGGACCAGCACAAGACTTGGTGTTAGAGAGAGCTGTCAGATCTCTTAGTGCTCCAGACTGATTATTTTAAGCAAAACTACAAAATAATACAAAAATAAGTTTAATTCAAGTTGCATGTTAATCCTTTCCTTATTTTTGAGTGATTTAGCAATGTTCTTTAATGCTGTGTTTAGGGGCTCTGAGTATCTGAATGTCATGCCTGTTTTCTGAATCCAAATATTGTCTCTAATCCATACTTAGACTGCAACCACTTTAACAATAGCACTTAAATAATTCATTAATAATAACATTAATAATATCTTTTTCAATATTGTATAATTTCAAAAGCAAGACATCCAAAAGCTTTGAGGTATTCTAAGGTTTCATCTTGCCTTCCCCACCTCCCCATTTCTTTCTTTTAATCTTAGTTATATTAAAATATCCATTTCTTCAGGTAGGTCAGTTTACCTTCCCCTAAAGCTCATTAAGCAAGAAACATTTTGCCCTTGAGATATAGGGGGTCCCTTCTTCATTTTTAGTCTTATTTGTTATCTTTTAGAGTCCCCACAGAGGCCTTTTGCAAAAGCAAACTAAATGTCTCCAGTCTAACAGGAACCAGAGCACCTAGCTTGGGATAAACAAGGTACCTATAGTACCTTTGAGATTTTCTTTGTGCGTTTTTTAAGATGGCTCTATAAAAATTAAAAGGGTATCTCGCTTAATAACCAGAACAGAGAACTTTCACTTCAGAGCCATCAGGAATTTAATATTACAGCATTAACTATTCATTGTGAGGACATACAGAACACTTAAATAAATGATGAAATAACTTCTCAAGATACCAAATCAAGAATACTGGAAAAAAGAATTCTCTTTCTCAGATCAACCACTGACTTAAAAGTCTGATGTTGAAGGCCTGAGACTCTTAGCTCACTGAAGACTGTATGTGTATATCTAGGATTGCCATTTTTCCCAGGTTATTTCCTTTCATTTCCCTCCCTGCCTTTCCATTGATCTTCATTGCCTTTGTCAACCTCAGAATGAAGAATTCTGTAATAAAAATAACAGACAACTACATGATTCAGATCATATCATGTGGCATGGAACATCTACACTAAAAAGATACACTTTATCACATCAAGAGATTACAATTGTCACAGGCAAGTACAGAACAGTAGATCATTATTCTAGGGCAAAATACATTTCAGCAATGATTCTGTTAGGTGCTGAAAGAAGCATTTCATGTGTTACCAGTTGACAAGCAAGGTGAGAAGATGCTTAAAATTTAGGCACAGTTAAAAGTCTTGCAGAGTCCAAAGCTTCATCATATTTCCAGGCATTCTTAGAGCTGTAATGATATGCATTTCTCTTTTGTAACTTAATAAAAACCTAATAAATACAGAAGGTGTGGATTTGCTTGCAACATAATTGAGAATGAACTGATTTTTGGTTGCAGTACAGGATTAATGACAGCTCATCATTATCTCCCTAATAAGTTAGAAATAGCTCAAGGAAGCTACTTTTATGTTGATGTGCTTATTCATATTGGAATATGACTATTTATAGCGAATATTATATTTCTTTGAAATTAGGGTGGCTCTTCAGGTTTTTATATTCTCTTCTTATTTAAGAAGCAAAACAATCAGAAGCTTCCTGGATTGCTTGTACCCCATTGTCTTGTCCCTCCAGCAGACATTGGGGTGGTTGAATTCTCTCAAGAGGACCAGGGTCTTTATCAGGAAGTTTCTTACAGTTGCCTGAAGAAGAAGAAGGCCTCACCTGCTTCTTCCTGATCAGATGGGCTGCAGCAGACATAGCCCACAATACTACCCATGTTGATCTTTAATCCTGGCCCATAAGCTCCTGACTGGTTGTCCTGGTTTGAGTGAGAACCAAACAAATTCTGTGTAGTGATTTTACTTTTCAGCTCAGGTCTGCTAACTGCACCATCTGAAGTTAGCAGTATGTTCTCACAGGCAGTGTCTGCTTCTGGCTGTGATAACACCCCATGTTTAGAGTTGCTACCAAGGATTGGAATGCAGACCAAGGCCACTGCTGGATCTTGTGTACCACGTTGGGAGCGGGGCGGGGTGCAGACAGTGAAGGGCCACACCTGCAGGGAGAAGCAGCCAGGATAAGTGACCCAAACTGACCAATGAGCCCACATACATCTTATTCAGTATATAAAACTCTGGGAATGAGATGCATTGTTGGGATTCTTCTTCCCTTGGGGCCTCTCCTCCTTGGAGTACCAAAGAGGACTCTGTCTGTTCTGCCTTTGATCCCATACTGATGTATGTTCCTGAACCCAGTACCAGAATCCAGCTCCTGAACATAGTTCCTGTCTGGGCTGGACCCACCCTGGGACTCTACTGGTGCCAACTCCACAGCATCAGTGACAGTGACATAATTACCATCAGGGAGGCTGGGCTCGATACCAGCTTTGTACGTATTTGTATATATTCTATTATTATTTTCATTAAAACTGTTCTAGTTTCCTTTTCTAATCACTAAGTCTCCATTATTCCCTTTCTCTTCCCCTTTGTGGAGGGAGAAGGGTTAAAAGAGTGTCTGTTATCTGCCTAAGGGGCCTCACTGACCCTAAACTGTGACACTGGCTCATCACCTATCCTATGGCACAGCTGCATTCCTACTGTCTTACATATAAAAGGCAATTCCCCGTCTCCACATTCACATCTATTCTTAAAGCCAGAACCCATCCATTGCAGCACATGCTCCTGATCCTCGTGATATCATAGCTGTTCAACTACTTGAAGGCATCCAGTTCCCCTTGTTTACTCCCTGTGCTGCCAAAAGTTCCTCTGGAGTAACTGGGTTTACTTCCCAGCACTAATACCTCTACAAATAATTTGCAGCCCCAGTCTCGGAAATGTGTGTACTTGTGTTTAGTCTTGGGAGTACCTGAACAACTAACACTGAAACAGATGGACACCTTCCCATGTACCACTCAGTAGTTTTGCAGTTACAGGAATATAGATGTTGCACATGATTGCACACCTGTTCCAACTGAACTGTCGTTTCACAAAAAGGTTTAAGTAAATGCTTTTGCAAACCTCTTCTGCCTCTGCCTTTTTACCTTCTCTTTGCTTTCTTTTATGTGGGTCTTGGAATGTAAGGCACTGGAACAGCCTGCCTTGGGAGATGGTTAAATCATCAACCGTGGAGGCATTTAAAAAAGGAATTGACAAGGTGCTTCAGGACATGCTTTAACAGTAGGAATGTGCGTGAGGTTTTTGTTTGTTTTGTTGTTGTTTTTGGGGGGGGGGTTTTTTGGGTATGGTTGGTGATCTAGGAGGTCCTTTATAACCATATTTATTCTGTGATTCTGTAATCTTTGAAAAGAAATTGTATAACCTCTTAGACAAATCTCTGGTCACTCTAAAGAATTAGGTAGATGACTGCAGCCAGTTAAGCCAGTGTAGTTTGTCAAAGCCCTGTTCAATGGCTGAGTTATAAAAACAAACTGCAGGCTGGTTCCAGGCCACTTGGAGGTGCAAAGTGCTATTTAAAGTCATTGTTGTGATTTTTTCACCTGTAAAATGTACAGCCCAGATTAAAACTGGAATCATGTTAAACTGACTCACTGAGCATGATTTGCACCACTGTAACGCATTTACAATGATTTGCTTTCTCCACTGTAACAACAATGGGATTCTTTTCTAATCGGGTGATTATACTCTGCGTTTGACTTGAAGATGTGAAAGAAAAGTATACAATTCTACAAACCATGAAGAAAAATTAAATTAATCAGGAAGACTCTTACAAATTATTTTTGTGTGCATGAATTCAAAACAGATGAAATGTTAGCACTCCCTCAAAATGCAACATATAATCTGAAGTATCCTGTGGGTCCAAGGGACCTTGGGAGACCTAATGCAACTTCCACGAGAAGCTGCAAACTACAAGCCGATGCAGATGCAGCTTTGCAACCAGGAGGCATGGGATCTCTAATGGGGTTACAAAGAAAATATTTTTATTTTTTTTTTTGGTCTTTTTTTGTCTTTTTTTTTTGCTCAGGTCAATGGCTGGTTTGATTCAAAGGATGGCTTTCCTATTGTCACTGTATTCACTCTTGCAGCATTTTTCTAGCATAACACACTAGTAGTCCTGGCAATGTAGTCAAGTGCAGCAGCTAAAATTATCATCTGGTTTCATATTTTAAAAATTTGAAGTTTACATAGAGATCATGATGTTTTCCTTTTATTTGCTCATATTTTTTCAACAATAAAAAGACAGCAATATTATTGAATTTGTACCTCAAGCACAAATGAGTAATATAAAATAAAGTATCCTGAAGTGATTTTTTTTTTTTCAGGCAACAATATCCTCATAGCAGAGAGGAAAAACAGTCTATTGCAACCCAAATGTGTTTATCAAGGGATACTACAATACCCCAATGAAATAACAATATTATTTCAAATTAATAGGGTCTATAAACACGATATCTTATTTGTATCTGCTTATATTATATACACCTGTAAAACATTGCCAGAAGTGGTACTCTGCAGAGAAACCCTCAAGTAAGAAGCTGCAAAATTGTTTTTATAATTTCAGTTAATTAAAATTAATGCAGGAAATCTCTAAAGACGGTTGGCAAGTGGTTTACTGGGTATAAATCCCATTTTCCTGGGAATAAAGATCCATTAAGCAGCAATGCTACATGATGAAGGAAACCAAAACCTATTAAAAACAGGGAGGAGAAAAAAAAAAGAAAAAAAAAAGAGCTCCCCTGTCTAGAGAAGCACAAACTTAGTACTGCAGATGCTGTTAAATATGAAACTGGTGAAATAAGGTTAGTGATGCTAGACATCATTTTTAAGTGGGAATGGAAATAAATTGTATTGCTATAAGCTGGTTTCACAGTAGAGTACTAATACAGCTAGTGTCAACACTAATAAAAAGAAACAGAAACATTAAACTTTTGACTGAATTTACAAAGAAGCAAACATGATTTTAAAAAATTATATTATTTTTAGAGTTACAAGCTTCTGTTATTTTTCTTACCAAAGTCCATCATTTTTCAATAAGCTGTACAGAGAGTTTGCCTTGAAAGAGCACAGTATCCAAGCACCTCTGAAATATGCTGAATGACTCACAGGACACCAAATCAAAATTCAACCTTTAAATAACCTAGAAAGACAACCTTACTAGTCATTCTCAGTATGCCAAAAAATGTTCAAATTCATATAAATTGCATAAATGTGTATTCCTTGTACACATCCTTTTATCAGACATGTATTTTAATGCTTTTTAATTATATAGTTATCTGCATTAAATCTATATATCCCTCATACAGGTGAAACAAAATTGCGGACCTGGAAGTAATTTTTAAAAAGTGATCTAGACCTAGTCATAGAGGTTTATCAGAACATATAAAGAAGCACCTCTTATTTTATAGACTCACAGAAATAAATTTCAGAACTTCACTATTTTTTTGACATAAGACTCATAACCATTTCATCTTGTCCACCACAGTTAGGGAGAAAGACGCCTTCCCTTCTTCTTTGCAAGAGTATTTTACATATTAGGAGGTCTGTTACTGCATCTGGTTTCTGGACCTTTGATCATTCCTGCTGCTCTCTGTGTGGAGAATGTTCAGAGTTGATATTACTGAAATTCAGGACTTTTCAACTCTCAGAGCTATTTCTAGTATCAGTAGATGCAAAACATTAGACTGCTATAGCCTTTTCACCCTGCATTGAATCCCAGAAGAGATGGCAGCCTTTGGCCAGGACTTCTGTACTCCACCTTAATGCATTATAGATTTGATAGCAGCAAGCTCCAGGGAAACTTCAGACTGAAAATTTGGAGATGTGAATGTTTCCTTCTATTTCTATCCTTGATCATGACACTTTTATTTCTGTGTCTGCTTCCGCTGTAAAATCTCCCACATGCAAAATGGTGCATAAGAACCAAACATTGCTAAATACATTTTTCAGCTGTTTGTCCATGTAATTATCATAGTGGTGAACTCAAGCAAAGATCACATGTCACTCAAAGTGAGTCTTCAAATTCTAAAGGACTGTCTAGTTTATTCATAGAATGAAAATAAGTAATCAAAATACAAGGCAGCCTGACGCTTTGTCAGAGTCTGTTTGAACTGTCAGGCTGTTGGCAAACATTGGATTTTCACATGCAATGGATTTCTGAAAAAATTGCAGAGATGCAAGTTCATTTAATTCCTGGGACTGCATTATTAATGATATGTGCAAACTTAGTTTAGATGGAGAAGGTGACAGGTACTGAAGTTGTCTTAACAGTAGTTGGTAATCTGTTGTTTTTTTACAAGTAGCAAGGGCAGGGAGTCGATTAATTCATTCAGAAAGGCAATCGATTACTCCCCTAAGTGTATGTTTACCCTTGTAAAGAGCTGTTTATAGAGTGGGATTCTTCACAAGGACTTTAGGGAAAATTAGAACTGCTGGTTGGATTTTAATTGCCTATTTACATGTTTGATATCCTTGCATCCTCAGTTTCCTTTGAAGTTCAGAGTTCAAGGCCCTAGAGGACGGTAAATTTCAAGACAATTACTGATTATTAAGGGATTATGCTTTCTAAAAGAAATTGACCATATTTTTTTCTTCTCTATTGCCCACCCCAACTGATATTAAATATTGATCTTAAATAAACTTCTAGGTAGAAAATGTTTAAACTCTCCTAAGACTTCTTATATCCTCCTTCATAAGAAGATATAGAAGAAACCTGGCAACGAGCACGGGGAAAAGTCTTGGTTACGTTTTAAACTGTTCCATGAGAGAATTAGACGTAAGTAGCTATTTATCAGTGTTGACAGAGGTTAATACTACAGTGACCTAGGGATCAGCCTAAGGACTGGGCATTGATGCTTATTCCTAAGAACAGCTAAAATATTGTCTCAGGCTTGTCTCTTTTTTTGGGGTGTGTGTGGGTGTGTAGGTTGTGGTTTGGGGTTTTTTTTGTGGGGTGGAAGCTGGTGGTGTGTTGGGTCTTTTTGTTGTTGTTACTGTTGTCAAGTTTTCTTCTGCTCTTTCAGTGGTCTTCAGGATGAGGTGAGCATTAGTGCTAATGCAGGGAAAGAGTCTGGGTCTCAGCCCAAGACACGGGGGAAAAAAAATCTGCCTTTTCAGCAGTATTTTCCACTTTAACTGTTCTATTAAACTGCCCCATAAATGATTTGTTGGAAGATCAAAAAAAATCCATCACATAAGGAAATCAGCCCTCCCAAATCTGGACAGAGAAACTTAATCATTTGTAACTTGATCATTTGGAACATCCTTCTTCTCAACAGGGGAAAGCAATGAACAGCAATCATCTACTGTCTGTCCACTGTGTCTTCTTGTACTGTGGATACCTGTAATTCTCCCACTACATCTTCAATGACAGCAACACACTTGCAAAGTCCCTGACAGTTTCCATCACCGTATCTCATACCAGTTGCATAAGGATCCTTTAGACCAGACCCCAGTGGAGGTCTGGAGATTTTCCTCCTTGTTGTTGTAGTTCACAGAAGCTTATCAACCAAGGCCTGAAAGATTATATACTAAAGATATTTAAGAGTGCTTGAAGCAAACCTAGAGGTGACAGCTGTGAAAAATGAAGTAATTTACAGCCAACCTACACAGGCATTCCTGTCACTGCTTGCTAGAAGACGGGAGCTGCCTCAAGGACAGGACCCTAGAATGAGAACCCAAAGCTTTGTCACACCATATTAGCTAACCTTCAGCCAAAAAGATTTATACTTCCCCATCTCTAATGGCATTGTTTGTTACAAAATGGAAAGACGTTAGTGTGTTTATTTTGTTGAAATATACATTTATCTTTGTTATTTCTGTATTAAAGATTACAGGATTGTGTGACTGGTTCTCCAACTTTTCTGTACAAAGCAGCCTACATCAGAACAGACGAGACTTTTGCAACTCCCAACCAGCTAAACATAAATTAATGAAATTTGGTCATTCCAACAAGAAGAGAGAGCCTGAAAGTGTTAAAAATCTGTGGATAGCAGTACTTGGTAATTGCTGCTCACTTACTGCCAATTTTAAACAAACTTTTGCATTTTAGGAGGGCTGCTGTTTATGTCTGTTTCAGGAATAAACATTACAACTGCTTTCCTGTGTTTTTTGCAACACTATTTCACAATGCTATTTCACCCCTGCAAAATATAGTGGTTTTACATTTCAAGACTTAATAATAGAACCATTTAGAAAGCAAATATTAAGCCAAAGCACTTCAAAGCTGCAATATTCACTTATTCAATTGTCATATATTTAAAATCACAGCTGAAATAAAATTATATGAAAAAGTATAATCCATTATTTTGAAAATAGGTTCTGATTAACATGCTCAAGTTTAGACTTACTTCTTTTGCTCTCTCCAAACTGCATAAAATAAAAAACCCTCTCTAAGCCTTTTTCAGCTCTCATCTTACTATACAGAGCTAATGCCGGACTGTGCAAACCTGAAGTTTATTATTGCATATATAGCAACACACAATACATTCATTTCCTATAGAGTAAATCAGCCTGAGTTCCTTTACTGCAAAAATAACTTGTTGCAGGAACAACACTCAAAGCTCAACTTTAGCTTTACAAAAGCTAAACACTGCAGATGAAAACGGTGCAACTATTTAACACATTCCCTAGTATTTTACCCAAATATTTTTGAAGAAAGGGAAGCATATCACCTCCAAAAATAGACTAGAAAACATCAAAGATTTTGAGAAGACCTGGCCTCCTGTAGACACTTGGCCTGGCTATCATTGGAAACAATGCCATGTGGAAGCATTGGCCTGAAGACACAGTGAAAAATAGAGAGCAGACTGCTAATACAGAAACCTTTGAGGCCTAATTAAATCATGTTTCTCTGGTGCAGTCACATAACTTCAGGGAAACTGGCTTTAAGATGCTAACAGTACTGGCATGGGAATGGAGATAATGAGACCTTCTGTATGCTACTGTATCAAAACACAGATAAGAAGCTGAGTAAATTGTAGTTCTCAGCTTGGTGGACAAGACATTAATCTACCAACTATCTCAGACAGGAACAGAGAGTTCATTTTGCACCAGTTTGGGTCTGGTTTGTTTGTATTTTTTTGTTTCTTTGTTGTTGTGGGGTTTCATTTTTGTGGGGAGTGGGGAGTGGATGTGTTTGTGTGTGATTTTTGTTTTGCCTTCACAAAGGAAGGGGAAGTTTCCCATTGCTATTTCCATAGCTGCTTTGCACCTGCCACTCAACGCCAAGTACATTCATTTAACTCATTACAAGGAAAGTGTTTGGCTCAAATTTTCCTGAATTCTTTAATTCTCAAGAGGAAATTCTTATGTTACAGGTGTCAGTTGTAATTACAAAGACATCTGACATGATCCATTTATGTAGAACTTAATTGATGGAAAAATATCATGGGTTCTTTTCGCTATTATAACCCCGCCAAAGATACACTGATGAAGGTATATTGATTTTCAATCACAAAATTGTACCAAAGCTCAGGGATCAGGGAAATTCTTATATCTTATTACCTGGTGATCAGTGGTGCATGAGTAAGATAAATTACACTCTCTCTGGAAATAAAGTAACTTAAAAAAAAAAAAAAAAGATAAATCAATTTCCATGCTAGATGTTACTCTGTCTGTTTACATATATAGACGTTTCCCCCAGGCTACAATGGATTATCTATTTTAATCAGAGAGCATAAAAAGCATATATCCCAGCTTTGAAATTGAGAATTGAGAGACAGAATAATCAATTAATTCATCTATAATTATAGGTAAATGAATTTTTAAACACAAAGACAAAAGCTGACTGAATTTCTCACGGCAAAATAACTTGAAAAAACCCCCAATAACAGGTTAAAAAGTGACAATGCTTCTTACTATCAACCTGCCAAAAAAAAAAGATCTAGTGTAATTTCAAAACCTCTGTAAGACATGCATGATATTTTTTTAGTCAAATACCTAAATAGGTTGACTCCCTTACTGGTTATTAGCCTGGATCACTGCTGCTCTTACTACATTTATTTTAAAAACTCACTACCCTCTCAGTTTTGTTCATCAGCTTTTTAAAAACAACACAGAACATTTGAACAAATATTCTAAATATTAGTGAATGAATTAGCAAACATGACCAATCAGTAGGTGTATCCCAGCACATATACCTACTACCTGGCAATGGTTTGAACATTCCTTGGGAGAAGATCCAGTAAACTTTTTCTGTAGAATAATGATACTACATAGGTCAAGTCCATGTTACTTCTTTCAAATAATTATTTCCTCACTCTGGTAAATTGTCACTACATGAAAACAACACTCTTTTGAAAACATTTTTCCACAGTTTTCCACCTAGATAGCCATGAAATTATTGATGGGTTTTCACAGTCACCAGTGGGTGAAATGAAGTTGAAAGTCCACAGTGTGTCACAGCTGCTCTCTGCAGTGAAAACACTTGTGCATGCAGCAGGCAGCTCTGCACTGACACAGGGCTCTGCTTCATTTCTCCATCCAAATGACTCTGGAGCAACTGCCACCTCAAAATAATAAAAAAAATTTTTTAAAAAAGGAAAAAATCATAGACCATGTTGCATCTATGATTTTGGAGCTGGAAGGCAATAAACAACATCTTCACCATGAGCATATAAAAGTAATACATAAGATTGTCAAAATACTAGTAAGAAAATTTCAATAACAAGTTTAAATTATTTGCATTATATCTCAAAAATTTTCACCCATTTTATTCATAAAAATAGCACATGCTTGGGAAAACAGACTGGCTTGTTGAACACAATATCTGAATATAATCTTATCACCTGAATATATGCCTTATCACCTCAACAACGACTGCCCTCCATCCCTCCAGTCTGAAGCTCAGATATTTATAAACTTGACTTATAATCGTTTTTGAAGTGTGTTTTATCTCCAATTGAAATTTTGAAGGAATGAGGTCAAAGAAGAAAATGTTCTATGAATTCTCAGTCACTACAGGATCTTGTTTTTCTACCCTTCACTTGCCAGCCCTGTTTGTTGGTGCAAAATTCTAAAATACTGCAAAGCCTACTCCAGTTCCTCTCTGGCTTCTAGGTGTGTCTTTTTACCCTTCTGCATTATAGATGGTCTTTTAAATCCTGATCATTATTGTACCATTTTGTCTGGTTGCTCAAAAATAATGTCTGTAGTGGAGTCATCTGTTATTAAAATGTCTAATTTTGAAGGGTGCATTTGTGAAATATATTTTCAATTGTGCTGTATCACAACTAAGAACAAAATTGGAATCACAAGGCCAACCACACTGTAAAAAGCAGTAGGGCCACAACACAGAGGAGTGTCTTATTTCTGCCAGCAGCATGATATATTAACCAGCAACTGTTCAGTATATAAATTAAGTAATTTGCAGGTTTAAGAAAGCTATCTTGCTCTGAAGGTTTTAAAAAAACCCCAAAACCTACCAACCTGTAGCATTATGAGAGAAACAGTCAAAAGGTGCATCAAAAGTCCAATGTGCAGATGTGCACTTGTGTTACAACTACATTCTTTCAGGGTAGCACAAAGGATCTCAATATCACTGATATTACTGTATTTTGCAACTCCTTTGTCTCGTAGCTTTCAGAAAACGAGGAGAAAAATAAATCACATTTTTCAAATTCTACAACTATTCAGTGCACACCCAATGTGAAGTAGTAATAGTAAATGTGAAGATAAAGTATCTGATAAAGAAAAAAAAAGACACTACTACACTGTTTAAAATGGAGAACAAGCCTGTAGTCACGAAAGGATAGGATGGAAAAAGTATTTCATTTACTTAATTTCTCCTCAATCTTTACTCCTATTATTTTAATTCCTTCTTTCCTGTTATAGTTGAAGAGGCAGCCTTAGCTGGAACATTTTCTAGTAAAATCTACAAGTATATTATCTGCTTACTTTCTAGGCACCTATTAAAAAGAGAAAGCTGTGATGGGGTAAAATACAGCTTTTGAAAGCTGTTCATTCAGGAAGTGCAGATACAGATTAGTGAATGGGAGCACATGTCACAGGTCAGCTCTGGCATGTGGAGAACAAATGCAGCTGACAGAACATGATCTTTAGAAACCACTCAGGGAGTATTTGACTAGAATTTATCATACATTTCACTCTCTGAACACCTCTCTAAATCTCACCTCTGACAGTAAAAAAACCTTCAATCCCAGCCTCTGAGCTTTGCAAATTGAGAACAAAAATTCACTTTTCCCCAAAGCAAACATCTGCTGACTAAGTGCCTTTAAAAAACAAATGAAAACAATGGATAAGACAATTGCCAATATACATTGTTTTTTTATAGCAAAAACACAGCATTAGAAGCACCTCCTTATTAAGTATACAGCTTGTGCACCTTTATACTGCTGTAGACTGACTATTCCTGCAAGGAATTATTCAGTACGGCTTTGTAAATAGCTAAATTTATACTTAACCTCAGAAATTTTACTTATAAGCTTGGGTTTTGTTCTCATGTCTTAAACCTCTAACACTAGAAATTAGTATGCTTCCCATCTACTTCACTTCTCTCTCTACATAAGTTCTTTAGTGCTTTTGAAATGGTTATTGACACTGACTGCAAAACACACAAAAAGAACCTTTAAGGTGTGTAAGGTCTTCAGAGATAATCCTTCAACCATCTTAGAGGCTAAGTGCAGACGAAAAGATGGAAAGTAAATAAGTTTTCCTATTGAGAATGGAAATACAGAGAGGTTTGTGCATAGCCAAAAAAAATGTGTTGTTACCATTAGAACTGGATTCAATACAGGTCACACTAAACCTCAGAAATTTAACCATTTACTCCCATGTTCTATTTATACCTACTGCTCAGGATTTGTATACATGTGGATAATATTATCAGGTGTAGGACTAGCTTTTCAAAGAGATTTGCCAAAAGTATACTTAAGAAGTATCCTGTCAGCACATCTGTTCTTACATAATCAATAAGAACACACAAATATTTGCTATATTTATTTCAAAATACTGGAAAAGATACATTTCTCTTGTAAAAGGATAAAATTGAAGCTTTATACAAAGGAGTAAAGGAAGAAAGCTCAAAAGCATTCTTGTTTTAGGGAACTTCCTAAAACACATTAAAACAAACAAACAATAAAACAAAACACAAAATAAAATACATACACATAACAAGAATACTCTTTGGGAAAACTTTTTGGAACCTAACTTTACAATTTATTTGCTCTTTCTAAAAGGCATGAAAGTCAATTAGGAGACACTGCAAAAGTCTAGGGCAATCATGCAGCAATCTCCAGGGATCCTGCCACTTGAAACAGAAACCAAGTTGAATCATAATAAAACAGAAGACTTTTTTTTTTGTTGTATCAACTGTGACCATATCTGTTGTTCTTCTACTGAAAATAAACAAACAGAACTGGGTGACTGGATTTATTTTTTTTTGTCACGATATGCTGCCACTCTTTAAATAAAAGGCTTAATTACTTAATTAAATGTATTCCAAAAGGAAAGCAGTAGTATAATTTCATTTCTGCAAAAAGTCACACAATTCAAGACTTTCATCCTCCCTACACTTTTGAGAAAAAAAAATTAAACACTAATTCAAACTAGGAAAAGTCTTCTATTCACTTACACTTGTTTCAAAGTAAACTGAAGCTTCTACTTAACGTACTTATAAATTACTTTGTTAGAGAAAGAAATCCATTCAAAGGGATGTTTCATAGGTAAACAATGTTATATATGTCCCAGACTTGAATTTATTGCAGGTCAAGAAATTATTTCTGAGACTGAGTTTTGGATCTTACAAATTTATGCCAACCTTGAGACAACTGAAAGGTGTTATCCTTCAAAAAATTTTGATGGATGAATTGAAACAGGCAGACTATGGAGGTTTTGGCATCCTATCCCAACTCTCAACTTTAATGGCCATGAGATGCATCTCAGTGCATTAAAATGAAAGCCTCTATTCTTCATTTTGAAATGTTGCAAAATTATGTGGAAAACAGGAACTCACTGAAAGGTATAAAAAAAAAAATCCTGCATTCCATAGCAGCACACAGCATCCTAAAAACAGAGGGGTTCTCCTAGAGGAAGAAGACAGACGTGCATACAACAGCTGCTTTCCAAATACACACTGAAGAAAGAAGTATCAAGAGATTCCAGGACTTCTGTTTGAAGGAAGGCTCTCCAAATTAACATTAGATCACAATAACAAGCAGTGGTATCTAAACACATTTTTTTTCTATCTTAGTTATTAGAAACATTGTTTTGACTGCTAATGTAGGGAGTGAGGAGTGTTGCTCCTAGGAGAAAAAGCTCATTCACTTCCCAAGAAGTCAAACACTGTATGTTTTTGAAGCCTTTCAAAGCACCACGTGAAAAAGTATTTTCCAAAGAACTCATCTAGTAAATTTATGGAATAACTTACTTCAAAGCTGTTCCAAGATATCAGATTATGAATCAAATATAGTGGTTTTGAGGAGAGCTTTGAGAAAATAATTTTCTCAAAACTGAATCAATTGAATGATGAAAAAAAAAATGGTTTTTTTTGCTACCTACCTTTTGTAATGGAAGTAAGAAATCTTTGTTCCAAAAACATCAGCCATAGACAAATCATAGCATCATTTGGGTGAGAAGGGACCTTAAAGATCATCTATTTCCAACCCCTGTACCATGGGCAGGGACACCTTTCACCAGACCAGGTTGCCCAAAGCTCCATCCAGACTGGCCTTGAGTAGTTCTAGGGATGGGCTATCCACAACTTCTCTGGGCAACCTGTTCCAGTGTCTCATCATCCTCATTGTAAATAAATTAT
Organism: Ceyx melanurus; assembly: GCA_024611195.1. NCBI lineage: Eukaryota > Metazoa > Chordata > Aves > Coraciiformes > Alcedinidae > Ceyx > Ceyx melanurus. The sequence continues at coordinate 10,812 of JANHGL010005011.1, read as the reverse complement.
TCCTAATATCCAATCTAAATCTTCCCTCTTTCAGTTTGAAACCGTTACCCTCATCTTATCACTACACTTCCTGATAAAAGTCCCTTCTCATATTTCCTGTAGGCCCCCTTTAAGTACGGGAGGACTACAAGGATTCCCCAGAGCCTTCTCTTCGCCAGGTTGCTCACCACTACCTCAACTCAGCCTGTACTTGTAGGGAAGGTGTTGCAGTCCCCCACCATCTTCATGGCTTTTAGACGGAGGGGCCTCAGAGCTGGACACAGTATTGCAGGTGGGATCTCACAAGAGCAGAGGGGGAGAATCACCTCCCTTGACCTGCTGGCCACACTACCCCAATACAGTCCAGTATGTGATTTGCTTTCTGGGCCATGATAATACATTGCTGGCTAATATTCAGTTTTTCAACCACCAACACCCCCAAGCCCTTCTCTGCAAGGTTGTTCTCAATCCAGCCACACCATCCAGTCAGTAACTGTGTTTGGGATTACCTCAACCCAGACAATGTGCAGGATCTTGTACTAGGCCTTGTTAAACTTCATGAAATTTGCAGAGGCCTGTTTCTCAAGCGTATCAAAGTCTGTCTGGATGGCATCCCTTCCCTCCAGCATGTTGACCTCATCACACAGCTCAATGTTGTCAGCAAACTTGATGAGGGTGCACTTGATCCCACCAACTATGTTGCCAGCGGAAGTGTTAAAAAGCACTGGTCCCAGTACTGAACCCTGAGGAATGCCACTTGTCACTGGTCTCTACTTGGACATCCAGTTGTTCACCAAAACAAAATGTGCAACCATACAAATATTAGGAAGAGTCTTTAAATGTATAGACAAATGTGGTTAGCCAGTTACTGAGGAATGTGAAAGAAATCTGCATTCCAAACCTTAGCTTGTATTTCCTTCTATAGAAAAGCTTGCTCACTTAAAACCTCCCCCCCCCAAAAAAAGAACAAACCAACAAAAACTACGACACAAAACAACTCACCAAAAATCCAGTAAGATGAACACAGGAACTGAGGGACACATCAGCTGCCACTGGCCACTACACTATTTGAACTACTTTGCTATTTATGATGAACATGTTCTTTTCTCCAATATTTGTCTGAAAGTGTTCAGAGAGAATTGGGAGTCCATGTTTTCAAAGTTTAACACAGAAAACTAGATAAATTAAGTTTATTTTGAAATTATTCCATATTTGTAGTTTCCCACTTTGACACATCTTCCTGTACTTTAAGTGTATTTTTAATATAAATCTTAATTTGATTGGATCTAAATCTCTGCTGACAAAGTTATAAAAGGAAGTTTTTTAAAAGTCACCATAAAGATATAACAAGAATAATGAATACACATTTCTATACAATTTTATCTATATTTCAGCTCTTCTTTCTGTAAATAACTGTTTCAATTTATTTGATGAAATAAAGGAAAGAACAAATTGCTTTAGTTTTCACAAGCAATAGGAGGAAAATTCCTCTATCTACAGACTGCCTGTAAGACTTTAACATGAATAACAGATCTTCAACATTATGCATTAACATCTAAGCAGGAAGTGCAGATTACGAGACGACAGAATTTACCAAAATGTCCTTTAAATTGATGTAACTTTTAAAAATCCCAAACCAACCAAGCAACGTTATATATATTTAGTGCTCAAAGCAGCTATCATTCCACATTCAAGTCTCGTAAGTACCTGAATATTTTAATTACCGTATATGCGTACTGGAGCTTAGATGCATTTCAAGCAAATAAAAAGATGTAGCCAGAAATTAATAAAACACAGAAGCAGAAAGGGAAATAAAACTCTACATTCTCATATCGCACAATTCAAGTTTATTCCATTCATTCTTGCAACACAAACTGAAAAATACAGTATCATTTAGCATTCTGATGTCTATGAACCATGATAATGATAAACCCATCTGTGTCAAAACAGTTAACAATGGTGAAAAGAGGAAGTCAAATATCAAAATGCACAGAGCACTAATTTTCTTCTGTCACTGCGTAGAAAGATGATTGTTTATCCATTTACAAAATATAATTAAGACAAGTTCATTTTGAAATTTTGCATGCAACACTGCAATTGCTTGACCTAGAACACTCCATTCTTACCAGCCTCTTCTACAAATAATTCTATGTTATGTTCAGGGATAAATTTCCATGTAACTATTGTATTCCCATTCACACCCCACCCCCACCTCCCCCCCCCTAAAAAAAAAAAGGGACAGAGGGCACAAAAAACAAGATATACTTATGGGTATAAACTTACTCAACACAAATTTCAGTGGAAAAGTTTAAGAACAGAGTGGGTTTCCAGGTATATACGATTCCAGTCTGACAAAGTATTTAAATTATGCTTCTAGAATGTAAAATAATTTAGAGTTTGCTATTTTCATCTAGTTAGGACCTACTCAAAGATAGAGGCAGCCACCCATTATGTTTTTTTCCACAATATAGCTAATAAGGGAAAAAAAAAATGAACAAGCCCAGTTTCTAGACAATTGCAAAAGCACAAGATTTGATTCCTTTTAAAAATTTGCAATCCTGGGCAAAATGATGAATCACCTTTCATGTAGTGCAAAAAGCAAAAATGTTTTTATTCTTTAGGAGCCAAACATTAAGTGCCATCTTTTAACTATCTTGAAAGGCAGCTTGGGTATATATTACAGCCAAATTACCAATTGTCTCACTGAGGTTTGTTTTGCTGTCCCGTCCCGTCCCGTCCCCCCGTCCCCAAGTGAAGTAAGAAAATAAGGTGTCCTCATAATTGTAGAAAAAGGAAGGCAAAATTGCCTCAGCAAATCACCAAAAGTGTTAGTACAAAGATGATGTTTCTTTATGGTGTAATGTTCACTTAGAGTTGAAGGGCAGGAAAGAATATAGAGGGAAAAAAAAACCAAAATCCACAACAAAAACAAAAAACCAAAACCACTATGGCCAGACAACTTGACACTAATCAACACAAAGAAACTTGAATAATCAAGTTTTCCACGTAAAAACAATTGCAGCTTTCTAGACTAGTATTTTCTTAGCTAAGTATTTAATAGCATAATATGGAGGCAAATTTATGCCAAAGACAGTTACTTTCATAGCTGAATAGTTAAACCTATAGTCTGTGTTCACACTATTACAATTACATGACAATCCAGCACTGATTAGAGATAAGATTAAAGAGTTCTCTTTAAATAGTCATTAAAAGCATTGTTCAAACATGCTTGCTCTTGTTATCAACAGCTCACCAATTGATTTATCACTGATTTCCAACCCTTCAGCCCTTCCTTGCCATCCATCTCCAAGAAGAGCAATTGCACTGTACAGTTTATGGCCAGAGTTGATTGTTTTCTTGATCACTTTTCTTATGGGATGTGTACATGTAAATCAGTTTCTGCTCTCATTTTACAGTCTAAATGCAATAATTTTTATAGCCCAGACATTCAGACACAATATGCAATACAATTCAAGTAAAACTAAGACTCCGTGAGTGGTTGTCACCAGCCCAATTCTACACATCCTCTCAGTTTCAACAGTGATATCAAAATAATCTCAGCTACTTTTGTTTAAGAATTCAGCATGACACACTGTATCCATTTGTTTTCTGTACTGTGTATGTTATCAGAAAGTTTGAAATCTGTATTCCAAAGAAGAGGAAGATGTATATTTTGTGGTATATGCTTTTCTGCTATAAAACCTATTTTGGGTGAATCAGCAGTTTAATGAAAATTTTCAAGACAAAAGCCAGAAGCTCAGACATTCCTGAGGACCAAAGATGTGATGGGAATCCCTACAACATCATAAATACCTTCCCATGAATCATCAAGACTGTCATACTACTGTCATACTGGTATAGTAAAGCTTATCTAGAAGTCAATGGTTAACGTGCTATGGTTGCACTGGGGACTTTCAGAACAACCTTCATGCCTTAAATGAAATTTAAGAGGTTCATTCAGCCAATGAAACACCAATTCCAAGATAAGCACAATTAAAAGCTTTTAATTTGCTCTAATTGCTGGAGGAAAGAAAAATTCTACTTGCACATCTTCCTGTTCCTAAACATCTGAACTTAGAAAGCTTACATAAATTCAAAAAATTTACCAGAAAAGTTTAGCAACAACATTCATCTTCTATGAATGTCTACATAATTACTGTTATTTTTCCATATTTTACTTGATTATCTTTGTACATCAAACAGCCTGTAGCTTTTTACACTGACATGGTGAGCAAAGCAATTCCATCTTGCAATCCTTTTGGAAGAAACTACAGTGACATTTTGAACTCTCTTAAACCCAGTTGATTAATATTTTTGTCCTGGGCTAGAAAAACCTCAAATTCAAGCATCCAAAACTAGATATTCTCAAGCGTAACACCACTATGCCTCAACTGATCTTTCCTTGTTTACTCAAGATTCAGAAAAACATTAGTGTGATATCCAATTAGTCAACATAAAAAACAACTCCAGTAACTAGTACAAAAAGTCCTCAGAACTGCAATGTAAGCTTTAGGCAGAGTAAGAATAAAGATAGTCAGAAAGAAGAGAGAAAAGCAACCCAGTCACCTACATTTCTACACTTCAGATTATGGCAGACACCTAATACCATGGGACTATTGTCTCCTTCACAATTAGTTTCAAGTACATAGCACAGTACTTCCATCTAAAAGAATCTTGAACAAAAATCTTAGTACTAACCTAGGAGGTTTACAAGCCAAAAATTCAAGATCATGGTCTTTCTTCCTTGTTCCATTTTCACTAGAAATGGGAAGAGATTGTGCACTGAAGTCTTAGATGGACACTGTTCATAACAGTATTCAACCCTCTCCAAACATATTTGATACAAGCCCCTAATTAGTCTGATTCTTAAAGAATTTCCCTCCCCCCAAAGTATTTAGCTGAAGAAGCTGGAAGATGCAAAGAGTGACAGACAGGCAGCAGTGTGAGGCCACAGGAGAGACATTTAAGATATCAGTCCATCCGTCACTGAAGAAGAGTTTTGATTGCCTGGTTGTCAGTGGCTTCAAAGGCAGTTAGTCCATCTGGGCCTTTCACAGTCTTATCAGCACCCTGTGAAGATATTGAGAAGGTCTGTCAATCCAAAGAGCCAAGCGGTATTAATATCAAGTGTGTCACAAGAGTTACTTACCTTGGATAATCATATTGAATACATACAGCTTTTTGGTGCAGTGCATGTTTTAATTTAGAAACCAAAGAGGCAAGATTTACATACAAAATTATCTGGCATGCTGAAAATTTTAAATTTCAAACATTATACTTAGTAGTAGAAAAAAAGTCATAGAACTTTTGGCACATAGAAACCTGCATGATCAGTGAATTATCAATTAATCTTGGATAGAAAGAGAAGATTGTTTGTTTCCAGCAACTACTCTTATGAATGCAATAATTCAGCATTACACACTTTATGAAGTCTTTGGTACAACAAGCATTTTTACATGATAAATTAAGATAGGTAATGTCTGGGAAGAGCTTACTAACAGGTCACACTATTTTCTTTCTATATCATAAAAGATTACATGCATCTTGGATTGTGCTTCTCTCCCATTCTGGGAAAAAACCAACCAACCATAGAAACAAAACTACCCAAACACACAAAATCATTTTAAGTCCTAAACTGGTAACATTTCTTTTGAATGAGTTATGTGTACACAGAAGTCAACAAAGTGGATCAGGGAGGCAAAAAGAAAACAGAAAATAACAGAAATGCACCAACTAGACGAACTGGAGAACAGTAAGCACAAAAAGTCTCAGTGCCAGAATTGTGGAAGAAGAGCAGAAGAGTAGCAAAGAGTAATTTACTAGTGATGTTTGTTTTAATCACTGTATAGTCATAAACATAAAATGGAAAGCCCAGACTAAATTGTAAACAGGTAAAGAAATAAAATTAGTAGCAAAACAGGACTCATTACAGAGATAGATGCTTTTCCTGAAGATCAGATTCCAGAACAACTCTTCTTTACAAGATATGCAAGTCTCACTTGAAAATAGGTGCATAATCAAATGGTAAGAAAATCACTATGGGTACACACACACTTTGTCAAGAGCATGTACTGCAGATGTTTACCTTATGTATAAACTCTCTGTAGAGTTAAGTACAAATCTCTTCTCAATTACTTTACAAGGAAGAAAGTGTACACATTAAACAGGTACTGTTATGGTCACCTAATAGTTTTCTAAGAACACAATGGACCAAGAATTTCCAGAGCTTCTTTCACAACCCCCCACTAAACTTCAATACTTAGCAGCATGTCTGCTCCCAAAACAACTCTCAGCCTAGTCAGCTTCCCATTGCAATTGTTTCTAACAATCTAATAAACTGCATCTGATGTTACTATGATTTGCAGTTCACAACATTGAATATTCAAAGAGTAAAGAGAGTAGATGCGCCAAAGAGGGAATATTATGTTATTCTAAAAAATATGATTTTACAGTAGTTTCTAAGGCAGCAGTGCCCATCTTGTGGTCCACTGGCAAAACTGATCCTGGACTTGATCAGCCCCTAGAGAGCATCAGTGACATGACATGAGCTGAACTGTTTCATCTGGTGGTAGTCTGCTGTGGGGCACAGAGACAGGCTTCTGCTAGCAGGGAAAGAGCCAGGGGGGAAAAAAAATATTGTCTTGAACTTCAGTAAATAATTAAAGGAGGGATATTTGTGACTGTAGTAACTCCTTCCAGTCAGCTCATTTTCTCTAGTACTTTTCAGGTAGCATGATACAGGGATCTATTTTGTACATATGCAATGGATTCACTCTAGTGACAGGAGTAATGATAACATTTACCTCTCTCCTCTCACTACGTAACATCCTTGGCCAAACAGCACACAGCAGAGTATGCTACAGTGTCCCTGTTCTGGTGGGTATGAACATGAGCTTCATTGGTCTTTTACCAAGAAATGACCAGTGGGTCACTGTAAAAACACTTAGGCTGAAATCACTTAAACCCATTGCTTGTGAAACATGCATTTCCCCCCCTCTCCCCAAAAAAAAACCCAAAACAAAAACCAAACCCTGAAAGATTTGAGAGGTATTTGACAATTACAATCTCAGATGTCCCGGGAGAAGGAAAGGCAACCATGAAAGTAGTAATGGCTTCTTTTACAGGTGTTGATTATTTCCACTGCTTAGATAGCACTCTCAAATTAGAATCCATGTGGAAATCAAAAAGGCTTCAAAGCTGTTATTTGATGTTAAGATCAGAAAACCTGAAAGAACTCTGACTTGAAGAAAAAAGGAACTATGCAGTAACTGACCTGCCAGCACTCATGTTGAATCAGAATGTAAAGAACTTTTAACTTAGAAAACTCCACCAACTGTCAGCATTCAGAGTGTAAAAGATACAACTGTTAACTGAACTAACTGTATAGAGACCATTTAGTTCAGACATAGGACTGCTTTCCACCCTCGTGAACATCTCTACTTGGGAAAAGTTAATATATGAGTAAGACCCGAGTTACTAAAACAGCTTTGCTGAATGTAGGATAAGAGATTCATGACAACTTAATGAGGACACCTTTTAATAAACTCAGCATTAATAAATCAGCAGAATGGTCCCTTAGCTAGGCAGAAAGATTCCTGCCTGCATTCAATAGAATAAGAAGGAAATAATAAAGTTCAGGTCAAGAGAACTTCAATTTTCAGAAGTATGGCACTGCCTGGAAGCACTTAATTAAAAGTTCATTAAATTACAATGATTCCACAGTATTCCGTTTCCCCAAAATATAAAGCTATCAAAGCTTTATGTTTGTGTTATGTTCTCTTAAGAAACCCAATACAAATACAGATAAACTCACTTTCTTTGGCAGAGTAATAACAAAGAAGAATGTTTGCCCTCTTAGGCCACCGGGCAAGGCAAGAATGTTAAACATGCTCTGAAGGCAGAACAACAGCTACCAGTGTATAACTGCAGTTCTGGAAACAACAAAACATGAAGGCAGCAGATAAAGGCAATGCAGAGCTGTCACCAAATCCTTTGAAACTGTAATTAGTGGCCCTTAATGAAGCTGGTAGAAGACTGGTTCACATAGCAAGCAGCAAACTTATAGGATGAGTTGCCACATGAAGTTTGAGGCAGGTATCAGCTTGTTCAAAAAAATATGGATGAATTAATGTACTGCAAATCTAGAAACACCTCTTAAAGGGGATTGATATGTGTACCTCTAAAATCCTCAATACAACTATGAATGAGAGGAATAAGTGAGCAGAAGTGGTCATACTCAACTCTTCCCAAATGGCAAGCCTTCTGCTACTGTCAGAGGAGAAAAAAGGTGCTAAATTGCCTAACTCAACAGGATATTTCTTATAATACTTTTTTGAGCAGAAAGCAGAGATCAGATTAGATTAGATCTCTTACAAAAAGCAGAACTGTTTTGAAAACAACAAATGGATGAGATTTGTGAAGCATTCACAACAGTTTGTCTATTGTAACATGATAGTGGTTTCTCCTACACAACACTAAAAAAAAAATATTTTTACATTGCAAAAACAAATGTAAGTTTCTTAAAGAAAAACATGGAACAATTTGAATGTTGGTATAACTTAGATCCACTGTCCCAGAAAAAAAAAAAAAAAAGGCAATCAATGACAGAGGCCACACATGTATGAGATCAAGTAACAGTAAATGAAGGCTGCTGAAAGTAGGTAAGTGTAAAATAATTAAGCTTCTTAGCAGAAAGCAGAAGTGTAGTATTTACAAAAGTAACAAAGAACAGCTTTAAATAAACCTTAAATACATTGGTCCGTTATTTGCATTTGCAGTTCCACTGTTTACATACACTACCTTCAGACATTCAGTATTTGATCTGCATTTGTAGCAACAATAAAATACAGCCCACTACAAAAGTAACCAGGAGGAATATTAAACCATCAAAGTTGAAACCAGTAATTTTGAGAACTTTCAATAGAGGTGAACTACCTGATGAAACAGATATTATCAAAGCACATATGAAATCAGATTATGTTACAAATAAGATGGCACAACATATGTACTGTTCAAATAGTACCAAGTAGAGAGACTAAAACATTCTCACAAGCTTTAAGAAAAATGGCTGGTTCAAGAAGAACCTTAAAGCCCTTGCTGACAGAATACAATGAATGCACAACCCTCACTATTTACCAGACAATTCATGGGTGAGCTCAAGTTTTAAGGCATCTTCTTTATTTGAGGAAGTTATTTAGAATGCAAAACATTCAAAACAGAAACAGAAAGAAATCCAAGAACAGGGAAAGGATACTTTTATAACACATATATAATGATCCTAGATGAAGGCCGAGTTCTCACAGCAAATTTAAGCAAGTTGGATGCACCATTAGAATCTTAAACTACTAGTCATCACATTTCTTCATAGAAAGACATAACAAGTGTTAGACAGGAACAGAGACGAAGAGAAAAGTGAAATTCAAACAGCATTAAAGCAGTTAAGGAAAACTTTACCCTGGAAGCAACATATGAAAACATTACCCAGCATGAAATCCTTTGATTTAAGTGGGTTCATCTACTGAAAATGCACTGCTAACCACCTCTTTATAAGGGAGCTGTAACAAGGAGGACATATGAATGGAGACAAATGATTGCTTGAATTAACTACTGCTTAGTAAAATGGATCATTTTTGTAACAAATGAAAGAGAACAGAAACAGATCAACCTTATTCTCCACAGAACAAAATTTACAAGCCCTACAACAGAAAAGGTTTGTCTTTCTACTTTTACTTCCCCACCCTCTGCCAACCCAGATGGGTTTTCAGTCACCTGGCAAAAGCAAAAGGAGACCACAGCTCTGAGCAACTTCAGTGGAGATTCCATCACATGAGACAAGCAGCTGCCAAAGCTCAATCCCACTCCTCCCTGTCTGCTGTAGGAGTGCATTTTTTTAAATCTTGCCTGATTTGTTATTAATTGCTCTCTAGCTGGAGCACACAGTAATGCTTTCTTAGTGGTGACAATTACTTCTAAACTGCAAAAGTTTTGGAACTTTCAACTGCTTTCTGCATTAGAATACCCTCTCTGGTTTCGCAATGTAACAGCATTTGTGTGATGTTTTGAACTTATCTGAAGCATCATAATCTCATTGCAAAAAATAACAGGAATATACTTTGCTAATGGGTAACTTCTATGCACTTGTATCTCACCTTTGACAGAAGCAATTTCACACAGGAAACATGGCCCTCATAGACAGCTGATAGGAGTGGTGTGATATTATGTTTGTCTGGAGCCTGTAAATTGAGACACAGTTATTTGAAACACAATTTCAAATAGCATTAAGAGATTTTGCTTCACTTCTTAATTTTTTTTTGTTAACAGTAGAGTGAAGGTAAGGATTTAAGAATATTATCCAGAAATGCATTCCCTACAATTATTTTTCTTTCACTCTCTTCTTTAAAAAGAAAAATCATTACTTAAAAAAACAGTCAGGTAACAGCAACATATTTATTCCATAAGACTTAAAGGTATCCCAGAATGTGTCTTTCTTTTTTTAGGCTAATGATAGAAATTGAGGGGTTTCAGTTGATAAAAGTTTTGTCCAATTTAAAAACACTACTAATTCTCCTATTTTTCATCCAGCCTGACTTTGGAAATCAGTTTTTGCCAAAACATTGCTTTAGTTGCCTTCTCCTGTGTAAATTATAGTCCTGGAAATAATAAGAAATGGAAGAACTGAAACGTTCTTATTTTATTCCTCCACTCCAGTTAGGACAATTCCTGAGACAAGAGAATCTTCACAGACAACAAGGGGTAAAAAAAAAAAAAAAAAAAAAAAAAAAAAAAAAAAAACACTTTTTTCACGAACGGAAGTGGAACTGTTTTAACATTAGA